>RJWJ010000937.1:0-161888 GCA_004363605.1 Indri indri
GCAGAGCGGGCAGAGCGCTAGCGAGCGCCCACTTCCCGGCTCCGTAGCCACGTCTACACTGGTAACTGCACCCAAAGTGCATAACAAACACCCAAAAGTGTTGATTCACCTTGTCAGCTGACCCAGGGTACATAGGACCTTGGACAAGTCACTTAACCTCTGTGTCCCTGGGGTCCCTGGGCTGTAAAGTGAGCACAGGGACACTGCCCTGCCGGACTATTGTAAGAAGTCGCCACCCGACGTTCTGTGCCTGGTGCTTAGTAGATGCTCAATAACTGGGGACCCTTCTCCCTTTCCCTGCTGTAGCTCTGGCCTGGAGCCCTGGGGAGAGACCCGGACCCCACTCAGCCTCCGGGCAGACTCAGCAGCGGCGAGATGCCCACCCGCTCCGGGCAGCCAGATGTCCTCCAGGGCCCAGGTGTCCCTGGCCGGGGTGGAGACTCTGAGCCGCACCTGCCCAGCAGCAGATGCTCAAAAGCCAGGGTGCCTCGCTGCAGCAGGTGGACTGACTGCTGATGGAGGGGTGTCCTGGGGCCCCAGGGCAGAGCTGTGTTTAGAGGGGCCCACAGTGAAGGCCACAGAGCAGAACTGCAGGGGGTGCAAGTCACGGTCTGCGCGGTGGCCCTGGACATGCAGGACATTGTCCCCATAGTCTGGACCCATCTCCCTGCAGCCACCTCCCAGAGGCACAGCTTTCTGCAAATGCCAAGCTGAGTTTCCACCGAGCGGCCCCCCAGCAATGGCCTCTGGGGTCCGAGGAGGCCAAAGCAGACTGTCCCTGTCTCTCTTTCCCAGGAGACCAGCCTGGCCCCTGACCCTCCCCAACCTGCCTGCTCCCACGTTCCACGGTGGAACCCCTTTGGGGACCAGGAACACAAGGCAGGAGTGCACGATGCAACCCCACTCTCAGAATCTATGGGAGGTGGGTGGATCCGAGGAGGCAGGGTGGGTGGGCAGCAGCCGCTGCAGAGGGGTCCTGCCTGGGGGACCCTGGGAGGTCCTTAGCAGCCGCACTCGCTTGGGAAGGGCAGAGGAGGAGGGAGCTCGTGGCTCTTCTCCGAACAGAAGTCCCACTTTTTGTTTTTCCCAATTGTGGCAAAACATACGTAACATAAAACTTACCATCTTAACCATCCGTAAGTGCACAATTTGGTGGTACCGAGCACACTCACGTTGTCGTGCAGCCGTCACCGACACCATCTGCAGAACTCCCTCACTCCCAACTAAAGCTCTGACCCCAGGAAACACAACTCCCTCCCTCCCCAGGCCCTGGCACCACCGTTCTGCCTTCTGTCTATGGGTCTGACAACTTCGGGGACCTCCTATGAGTAGGATCCGACAGGGTTTCCCCTTCTGTGACTGGCTTATGTCACTGAGCGTCACGTCCTCGAGACTCAGCCATGCCGTAGTGTGTGTCAGAACCTCCTATTTGAAGGCTGAATGACACTCCGTTGCATGGACATCGTGTTTACCCCTCACCTGTCGCTGGAAGCTCCCACGCTGTAGCTACCGGGAATGACGCCGCCGTGAACACGGCCGTGCGAGCTCTCTTTGAGTCCCCACTTATCCTTTCGGGTAGACCCAGCGCGGAAAGGCTGGATTATATGGTGACTCTATGTTTAATTTTTTGAGGAGCTGCCAAGCTGCTTTCCACAGCAGCTGCTGTTTGACATTCCACCAACAAGAAGTCCTCCTCCGGCGGCCGGGAGCAAGAGCCCCCCAAGTCTCCCCGACACCCCACGGCCCGTTCCCCTCCCAAAGATCTCTCTGCTTCACGGCAGCCTGGGAGGGGAGCGGCACGGGGTGTGGGTTATTTAGAAGCGGGTTTTGGTCCTAGACTTGTGGATTTTCACATCCTCATTCCCAGCCAGTGGGTTTTGCCTGGAGCTCCATGTCTACAGCAAAGTGCCTCACCGTCTGGCCGGGGGGAGCCTCCAGAGCTGCAGACACCCCGTCCCCACCCCACCCCAGCCCCTCAGACTCGCTGAGCGCTCCAGGGAGGGGGCTCTGGGAGGTGCAGGTGGGACATGCTCCCGCCTTCCTCACAGCCCAGCTGGGGGAAGGACCCCCACCCCACATTCCACTGCTGCGCAAAGCCTGCCGGCCTGGAGCGAGGCCTCGGGCCTCCCCACCGCCCCTCCCAGCCCTTCACCTCGGATGGTGTGAGCCGGGAGCCCAGCGAGTTTCCCACACTTTGGCCCCATTCACAGTGTTAAACGGCCCACAAAGGCCAGGCGTGTGCCTCGGAGGCCCCGGCGCTGCCATCTGGCCCGCACTTGGGGAGGGAATGAGCCTTTCATCCGGCCGGGACTCAACACCATTCATTTCATATTTCCCACAACTGAAAATTGGATCAAAGCTGCTCCATCCGTCCAGGGTGGGGGGAGGACGAGGAGGGAGGAGGCGGCCTCCGTGGCCCACCCACCACCCTCGCCTCCAGCAGGCCACTGTCCTGGCCCACTGCGGGTGGGCGGGCCGATGGGATGGGGCAGGGGCTGGACCACATCTCCCAGTGGCACGTGTCTCATTTGGGCTGAGGAGCTGGCTCGGGGAAGGGACCAGGATGGGACACAAGTCCAGCCAACTGCCCCCTCCAAAGCCTGGAGCAGGGCCTGGCCTGGGTGCCTCCCCCCATCTGGGCACAGCCCTGGGTCCCTGTGGCCTGCAGTTGGGCCGTCAGGGCATGAGTGGGCTCAGACCTGTTTGCAGCTGGTGGGGGGTGGCCAGGGCCAGCCTGGGCTCTGTTCCCTGCAGCTCTTGGCTGGCAGGGCGTAAGGTGACTGAGTTGTGCTGCCCTTACCCCAGCCCACCCCCAGGGAGTCCATAGCCAGGGAAGGGACACATACGAATGTGACACTGCTCAGCATGAACCCCACTTTGGCTGCAAAATGGCTCCACTGAGCACTGCTGGCCGCCTGCAGCCACCCCCACAGTGCCAGCTGCTGCCAGTGCCCGGACTTGGAAGCCGGGGCAAGAGCTCATGGCCTGGCACTCCTGCTGGGTGTCCTCAGCCTCTTTGCATCAAACAAGGGCCGGAGCAGCCTGGAAGGGTCCCATCTTCTCAGAGCGGAGCCCCCAGCTCAGGGCGCAGCAGCCCCAGCCCTGAGCGTCACAGCCTCCCTCCGTGGAGGCCGAGTCTCCTCCAAGGGAGGTGTGGGGGGAGGCAAGCACCAGAGAGTGAGCAGGGCCTCCCTTCCCTTCCCCTCCAACCCCTCCTGGAGTTTCTACCCGGGAACCCCCCAGCCTACCCCATCCCAACGGTGGCCAGCTGTCCAGTGGGAGGGCCACCCCGTGCTGGCGTCCAGTGGAGCCTTCCCCTCCTGCCTGCTTCCTGGATGGGCCCACCCTCGGGTAACCAACGGCTCCTTGTGCTGAGGGACTCCTGGAGCCAGGCCCACTGAACAGCCCCACTCAAAGCTGCGGGCCGCTGCCAAGACGCCGGGGCTGGGCTCCTGATTAGACCCTTGTGAAGGCCCAGCCACATTCGGACGTTGCTGCCATCTGTCCAGGGAACCCGGCTCCTGGATTTAAACTCTGGCTACAGTGTCCTGATGCCAGCCCCTGGCATCCCAGGGCTGAGGCCCTTCCGCCTGGACCTGGCTGGGCCCCAACCTGTGCCTGGGAGGCAGCCCAGGCCCTACCCGCTCCCTTAGTCTCTGATGCAGAGAATCAGAGGAACTATAATCCCTCCAGGTGAAGGGGGTCTTCCAAGGGACCTTCTCATAGGGGCCCAGGGTGACACTGGTTGCCCCAAAGCAGTCGCTGGCCCTCTCAGCTCAGCTGGCCAGGTGCCGGGGTATTAGCTCATCCCGTGGGCCCCTAGGGGCCTGTCTGAGCTGGCGCTGCACCCGTGTGGGCTCCAGGCCTGCTGGCTCTGAGCCTCATGTCTGACCCCTGGCACCCACTCCCTGCCCCGGGTAAAACGCAGAGGAAAGCAAGCCCTACCAGCACCCCCAGGCCAAGCAGAGGGGTGACATGCAGCTGTGGCTCCCTGTAAGTCATGCATGAACGGTGACCACACCAAGCGCGCTGACAGCTGCAGGCCCTCCTGAGCTACACGGACTGCGGCTGGATTCCTGGCCGGATGGGGATGGGGAGAGGCCCCCAAGGGGCACCTGCTGCTTCGTGGAGCAGCCCAGATGCTACTGCCCCGTGAACTGCTTCCAGGAGGGTAGGGTGCAGGGGCTTGGGGTCTGCCTAGGTGCCACACTAAATGCTGAGCATTTCATGTCCCCTGGCCCCCTGAAGCTACCCAAAGTCCAGCCATTTTCTAGCTCTGGAGAAGTCACGAGTCCCAGGTGACAGGATGGGGACTTGTAACAGGCCAGCAGGGTTGATGCTAAGAGCCTGGGTCCCTCTTCCACCCCCCAGCTGTGGGCAGGGTGACAAGTGCTGTTTAGGAGAGCTGGTCCCCCTGGCGTCCCGCCGGGGGTGGCGGGCAGCAGGTCCCTGTCAGTAAGGGCGCCCATCCCCCTGGAAGCCCCTGCACTTGTCAGTGCTGCAGCTTCCCTACCCGCGCTGCCCGGCCCGGCCAGCAGTGGGGCGTCGCGGGGGAGGCCCGCTCCTTCCTGCCCCCGCCCGCCACAGCCTGGGAAAAGGCAGCATATTGAGGCGCGGGGCTCCCGGCGTCAGGCCCCGGGATGCTAATGAGGGCGAGCGCGTTCCCACAGCCCGGACATTGTGCCGCGCGGCCCACCTGCTCCTCGGGGAGCCCCATTGTGCCCGCGCCGATTCACAGGCAATTTAGCGTGCGCTAATGGGCCGGCGCCTTTGTGCGGCCCGCGCGGCCATTGGCCGCCGAGTGTGGGAACGGCCGCGGCGCCCGGGCCCCAGGCGCCAGGCCGCCGCCCGCGCCTATAAAGGCCGCCGCGCGGGGCCGGGGTCCGCGCAGCCCGGGACGCGCCTGCCCGCCTGCTCGCCCGCCCGCTCGCCGCGCAGGCATGGCCCCCAGCACCGTGGCCGTGGAGCTGCTCAGCCCCAAAGAGAAGAACCGAGTAAGTGCCCGCCCTGCCCGGCGCGCGGTCCCGAGGTCCCCGCGCCGTCGCGGCGCCTGACGCCCCCTCCTCCCGCAGCTGCGGAAGCCGGTGGTGGAGAAGATGCGCCGCGACCGCATCAACAGCAGCATAGAGCAGCTGAAGCTGCTGCTGGAGCAGGAGTTCGCGCGGCACCAGCCCAACTCCAAGCTGGAGAAGGCCGACATCCTGGAGATGGCCGTGAGCTACCTGAAGCACAGCAAAGGTGAGCCGCCCCGCCGCGCCGCCCCCGGCCCCGCCCGGCCCCGCGCCCCGCTCACCGCCCCCGTGTCCCCGCAGCCTTCGCCGCCGCCGCCGGCCCCAAGAGCCTGCACCAGGACTACAGCGAGGGCTACTCGTGGTGCCTGCAGGAGGCCGTGCAGTTCCTGACGCTGCACGCCGCCAGCGACACGCAGACGAAGCTGCTGTGCCACTTCCAGCGGCCCCCGGCCGCGCCCTCCTCCGCCGCGGAGCCCAAAGCGCCCGGCGCCGCCCCCGCGCCCGCGCCCTCCAAGGCCACCGCGCGCCAGCCGGCCTGCGGCCTCTGGCGGCCCTGGTGACCCCCGGGGCCTGCGGGTCTGCTCGCAGTGGGAAGGAGCCCTCCCGCTGGCGCCGGCCGGGGCCGGGACGCCCCTCCGCGAAGGCTCCCCCAGGCTGGCGGGCCAGCACCAGGGTTATTCTTAGAGAATGTGTGTGCGGAGTCGTTGTCGTTTTAGGACAATCGGGGCCCATCTCCTGCCAAGTGTCTGACCCCATGGGGTTGTTCTGTGTTTGCATTTCAGCAAGTGACTTCTGGGAAGTCCCCGGCCACCCGGGGTTCTATGATATTTGTAGGTGGCAGGGGCTCGTGAGCCGGCGACCCCAGCCTGTAGAGGACTTTCTTCAGGGCCCGTTGCTGCTGGGCAAGCACCCCGCAGGCGGGCTGTGCCGGGGGCACATTTGCCTTTTGTGAAGGCCGAACTCAGGGCGTATCCTCATAGGAAAGATTCTCAGCCTGGGTGGGCGCCGAGGGCCACGTGGAGCCACGGCCCAAAGGCCCCCAGGTTTGGCGGGCCGGTGGGGGGCTCACAGTGGGCTACTGGGGAGGGTGGGGTCTCTGCTATGATCCTTAAAGGATTCCTCTGTGTGGGTGGGTGCACGTGGGCACGACTTTGTACTCAGAATTTGAACGCTTGGTCACGTGGGAGCCACGGGACTGCTCTGAAGGCTTCTAATAAAATCTGCGTCCTCCTCCGTCTGTCTCTTGTGCCTCATACCTGCCCTTGGCAGTTGTGCGGGCGGGTCTGCGGGGCTGAAAGGGGGTGGGCACTCCCCTGGTGGCCAACCACAGGAGGAGGGTCCTCACCAGTGACCCTCTGGACAGGGAGAAGGGCCAGGTCCTGGCTGAAGGAAGAAGGGTGGGAGGCCGGGGCAGAGGAGCAGCTGACTGGAGCGCGTGCAGGGAGGGGGAGCAGCGAGGGGCAGGGCACAGGGAGGCTGGCTGGGGGGCAGAGGCCTGGGAACCAGCTCCCTGGAAGTGGGGGTGGGGCCGAGTGACAGCTGCAGGACCTTCAGTGCTGTCCACTGTGGGAACCGGAGGCCACAGGCTGCAGTGGACCTCGCGCTGCAGTGAAAGCTGGCTTGGCCCGGCCAAACGAACAGGAGAAAGTATTTGCCCCCGGCCCCTGCCCCAACCCCCACGGCCTGCAGCACCTGCTTGGTGGTCCATGGGCGCCATCCCTGCAGGCTGGTTGGCTGCTTGCCAGGGTTGAGTCAGGCGGTACTGGCTGTGAACATGCCAGGGATGATCCCTTGTCTCAGAAAGGGCACCTATTTTTAGGTGGCTACCGGGTGTCAGTTGAGTGAAGAACCCACAGCCACAGCTCCCAGGGGGCAAATCCAGGCAGCGAGGAGCGGGAGGCATTCCCACATCGTCTGCACAATGGTCCGGGTGTGGCCCTGCTCTGCACCCCTGTCCCTTTCTGTCTGCTCTGCAGGGAATGTCCATATGGGGTGCACCTCCAAGCCAGCCTCTTGGGGTCACTGCTGAGCCCTGGGTGTGGTGAACACAGGACAGAGAGGGTCCCCCTTCATTCCACGTGTTTATTGCATGGCGTGTGGGGTCAGACAACGTGTCCTGGTGGAATGTGCATCCCGCCAGCTTGGCCTAGGGCGCACCTCTGCCAGGGGTCGGAGCCACCAGGGGTCCGCACCCTCTCAGGAGCAGACTTGCTCCACCCCTCCCCCCAGGCTTACCCTGGGCAGGCTCCCCGACCCAGGGCGTCACACCTACGTCCTTGGAAGACACACACCAGACTGCCTCCTCCCCGAAGCCTTGCCTGACACACCGTCCTGTCATCCCCAGAGCTCTGAGTTTGTGCTGCCCCACAGCCTGTGCCCCTGGGATCCCCGCCAGGCAGCCAGTGTCATCCTCAGTGTGCAGAGGCTGAGGGCCAGAGACACGCAGTGACCGGCCCAGGGTCACCCGCGAGGCAGGTGCTGAAGCCACCTTAGGGCCCATCAGTCTGTTTTCAACACTGGGCACAAAGTGCCCAGGGCCTCTGGAGGGCACGCATCTGTCAGGGGTCTCCACACCAGCGGGGGCTTCCCGATGACTCACCCTGGAACCCCGGCCCGCCCACCCGCCGCCACCGTATCCCTGCTCCGGTCTGGGGTGCCTCCTCAGGCTGTTCCCCGCAGTCTCTGCAATCTTCATAAAGCGCACATCTTCCCGGGCTGCAGGTGCACGTCCCACCGCGGCTGGGGCTCCCCCAGGGCAGGGTTCCCGCCTCCCCCAGCTTGCGTGGTTTGGCACTGGAAGTCACACCCTGGGGAGCCAGGAAGCTGGGCACCCCCGCGAGACCACAAGACCTTCGCCTTGGCGCGCGGGCCACGCTCACGGCAGGCGACACGCACAGAAGAGGGCGGGTCCCCGGCGGCCGCGGACCCCGGCGCCCTCCCTGGGAGCCGAGCGCTGCCGGCCACCCGGCCCAGCAGGCCTCGGCACTCGCGCTAAGCGTCCGGCCGGCGGGAAAGGACACTGGTCCAGACGCCCCGTGCCGACCCTCGGCTCTGGGGCATAAGCGCGCGCCCCCGCGGCCCCGACCTCACGGACCCCGGCCTGGGACTGGCCAGAGCCCGCGAAGCTGGCGAGCCCGCGGAGGAAGTGGGGGCGGGTCTCATTAGCATAATCTATGCGCGGGGCGTTTTAACAGTCAAATATATGCGCATATATCTCCATGGCTGATGAGGCTGGCCGGGCACTTTCAAAATGGCGGAGTGTGGAGCGAGCGGCGGCGGGAGCAGCGGGGACAGCCTGGACAAGAGCATCACGCTGCCCCCCGACGAGATCTTCCGCAACCTGGAGAACGCCAAGCGCTTCGCCATCGACATCGGTAGCCGCGGCCGGGCGGCGGGCGCGGGCGGGGCGCGGGCGGGGCGGGCGGCGGGCGGCGGGCGGGGGCGGCGGGAAGGACGAAGGGCGGGGGCGCGGTCCTCGCGCACAGCCTCACGGGCTTCGTAGTCCGCGGCCCCGCGCACAGCCTCACGGGCGTCGTAGTCCGCGGGGCGCAGGCGCCCGGGCTCAGCGTAGCGGCCAGACTACAGCTCCCGGCAGGCGCCGCGCGGGCCGCAGCGGGGCATGCTGGGCCTCGTAGTCAGCGCGCCGCCGACCGGGAGCCCCGGGGCCGGGGTTCAGTGTCATCGCGGCGAGGAGGGTTCGAATCTCCGGCCGCATGAGCAGCGGGGCGGCCTGGCCCCGCTTCCACCAGTGGGCGGCCCGAGATTTGGGTCCTGTGTGTGGCCTAGACGAAGACGACATAGGCTCCGCGGGCCAGCCCGGAGGCCGGCTCCACGCCTGGCCTGGCTCTGCTCTCTGCAGAGCGGACCCCTGGCGCGAGTGCAGACGGCCGTGGACGTGGAACCTGGAAGCTCGTGCCTTCCCGTGGCTTTCAGGGCGGCCCTCCGGGCCCTGTTGCAGATCCTCCCACCCCTTTCTGTCCCGGGTGCCCAGGGCTGCGCTCTCAGTACCGACCTGGGCCAGGCTCCTTCCAGACCCTTCCCCGACGCCCCCCACTAATCCCCTCAGGAGGAGCTCCAGTTACTCCACGCAAGGGTGAACTTACTTGCCCAGGGTCACCTGGCTGGTCGGTGGCAGAGCCAGGATTGGAACTCCGCCCACCCCACCGGCTCTGCTGCCCTGCCCATGTTTTAGGTGGGAGGGCTTCCTGGGGGTGGCTTCGCCAGGGGAAGCCCCCCTTGAGTGGGCCACTGTGGCCCACTTCGCACACCTCTCCCTCTTAGCCAAGATTTCAGCTGCGGGCTGAGTTTGCTTGCGTGCCTGTTGCTGCCAGTGTGGGCCAGTGAAGCGCACCAGGGCGGGGTGGTGTCTGCTGTCTTGAAGCCCCAGCCCCCAGTAGGACACCAGACCTGTCTTAGCTGCTCAGTAAATTCCTGAATGAGCAGACAAACCACTGACTGCCTCCCACCTCCCTGGAAAAGCCGGGACATCAGAGACAGACAGGGGCCCTCCCCTCCGAGCTGTTCGCTTCTGGTGTGTTAAACACATTCGGTGCTGTAGTGTTCTCAGGGTCTCTGGAGTCCTGGGCTTGGCATGTCATCGTCTTCTGAGGTGCCCCAGTCAGGGAGGAGGGTGTTCTCCAGGGAAGTGGGGAGCCATGAGAATGGGAACATGGACTGGGTCCTCAGTTCCCACCTTGCAGTGAGTTTAGGAGGGGCGGTGCTTTGGGGGGCGTGGCCTGGTGGCAGGTGTGAGGATGAGCATGAGGCATTTGCAGGGAGACCTGGTGGAACTCGGTGACCAACTGGACATTGGGCTGGAGGTGGTGAGCTTGCAGGCCCAGCCCAGGCCGCCCACAGCGGGCCTCCCCAGAGGCTGCCCACCTGTGCTCCCCCAGTATTCTGAGGCCTCTACCCACGCTCAGTAGAGTGTGTGCTCTGAGGGGTCCTGGACTTCTGCCCCCACGCGGGGGGTTCTGTTCATGGGGACAAGTTGGGACTGAATGTTTCTGAAATGTAACTGCAGTTGACCTTGGGTGTTTTCATTTTTGTTAAATGGAGCAGCTTCGGCTCCCGGACCCCTGGGTGTTTCCAAATCCATTCACTGACTTGAGTGTTTGTTCTCATATGTTCCTTTAGTATTTTGTCTCAAAACAACCGTTGGAAAGTCATTTTGCCCTCTTTTCACAATGTAGAATTTTTACTTCTTTTTTTTTTTTTTTTTTTTTGAGGCAGAGTCTCACTCTCGCCTGGGGGCGAGTGCCGTGGTGTCAGCCTAGCTCACAGCAACCTCAAACTCCTGGGCTCAAGCAATCCTACTGCCTCAGCCTCCCGAGTAGCTGGGACTACAGGCATGCGCCACCATGCCCAGCTAATTTTTTCTATATATATTTTTACCTGTCCGATTAATTTCTTTGTATTTTTGGTAGAGACGGGGTCTCGCTCTTGCTCAGGGTGGTCTCGAACTCCTGAGCTCAGAACGATCCGCCCGCCTCGGCCTCCCAGAGTGCTAGGATTACAGGCGTGAGCCACCGCGCCCGGCCTCACAATGTAGAATTTTTGCAGGCCACATAAGAAATGCAGTTTCCCTAAGTCCTTTTGTAGTGCTGAGCATTTGGTTTCTCCTGTATGTGTCGCTCCTGGGCCTTCAAGTCTGTGAATGTAACGTAGCCTCAAAAATGCCTCTTCTCTGGTTTGAAGAGCACACTGAGGCAGGGCACGGTGGCTCACGCCTGTCATCCTAGCACTCTGGGAGGCCAAGGTGGGAGGATCACTTGAGGCCAGGAGTTTGAGACCAGCCTGAGCAAGAGCAAGACCCCATCTCTACTAAAAATAGAAAAATTAGCCGGGCATGGTGGCGCATGCCTGTAGTCCCAGCTACTCGGGAGTCTGAGGCAGGAGGATCACTTGAGCCCAGGAGTTGGAGGCTGCAGTGAGCTGTGATAACGCCACTGCACTCCAGCCTGGGGTGACAGAGTGAGATGCTATCTCAGAAAAAAAAAAAAAGAGCACACTGAAGTTTATCCTCGAAAATGCATTCTTAAAAATCGTTTCAGCTTTCCCTAAAAAGTATGTCAGGTGTATAAAGGCCTCTCCTGTTTCCTGATATTTAGTTCAGACTTTGATCACATGCAGCATCCGAGGGGCCACGGGGCTTCCTGAGAACATCAAAAGGACTTTGGCCTGTGGGGGAAGAGACGTGGGTGGCCCCTGTGTGATTCCTTTGGCTACTTTGGGGGCTTGGGCTGTGTCCTCCAGCTCAGAGCCTTTTCGGGGGCGCGGCTTTCTGGCCCTGTTGTCCCCCTGTTTCCTCTGAGAAGGTCCTGCTGCCTGCCCCATTTGTACGATGGGCGGTCAGGTGTGTGCTTTTTTAAATGAAAACATCCTGGACTTGTCGGCTTATTGCTTGGGTTCATTAATAAGATCAGGGCTTGAAACTGAAATTTCTTGAACCGGCGAGGATTGCCGGCATCACCCAGAAAGGGTGGTTTCCCTTCTCTTCAGGGCTTCATGCGGAGGGGGGCGGGGGGCGGAATCTTGAGCTCAGTGTGGCTGGGGACCTGAGGACGAAAAGAACTTTTAAAGGAAAGAAGCATTTGGATTTGATAGTTTGTTTTTCCCCTTCCTCTGTTCTGTGCCCACAGAGTTTTTAAGTTCAGGTAGAACCAAACACCTTGTCCACAGAGACTCCAGGCTTCCTGGACACTGAAAGATCTGGAAATGCCCCAGAGAGCTCAAGGAGGGAGGGACCCCAGGCCTCCTTCCATCCCCAGGCCTGAATTTCACCTGGTTCGTGTCTCCCCTTACAGGTGGATCCTTAACCAAGCTGGCCTACTATTCAACCGTGCAGCACAAAGTCGCCAAAGTGAGGTCTTTTGACCACTCAGGAAAGGTGAGCTTGTGCGGTGGCCACCTGGAGGCAGGCCAGTGGCTGGGGCCGAGCAGCTCCTTCCTGTCCTCCTGGACTTGGCACTTCTCATTTGTCACCCCTCTGCACAACTCACTCAGCTGTTCTGGGAGTTTTTAGTATGGACGGCCTTCCCTGTCTTGCGGTCGGTCCCCTGCAAGACCCTTGGCAGGAATGCCTGCGCCTGGGGTGGGGGGGAGTCCCTTTCCCTTTCAGGCAGCCCCGGGGTCTCAGAGCCCGGGCCCCGCCCTCTGGCCCAGGACGCTTCCTGGGAGCTGAAGCTGGCACCCAGGGCCCTGCCTATTTCGAGGCTGGTGCAAGTGGCCAGTGCCTGCGGGCAGGGGTCCTCGGGGACCAGGCCCCTGCATGGCGCCCCCGGCCCCAGCTCACACAGACGTCCCAACTTTATTTTCCAGGACGCAGAACACGATCACGAGCCGCCCTACGAGATTTCTGTGCAGGAAGAGATCACTGCTCGGCTGCATTTCATTAAGTTTGAAAACACCTACATCGAGGCCTGCCTGGACTTCATCAAGGACCATCTGGTCAACACGGAGACCAAGGTCATCCAGGCCACAGGAGGTGGGGCCTACAAGTTTAAGGACCTCATCGAGGAGAAACTGCAGCTGAGGTGAGCGGGGCCCCGCGGTGAGGAAAGGCCTCGCAGCCGCCCGCTCCTCCCACGGGCGTGCCATGTGGCTGTGCGGGGACGCGGGGCCCTGGGGCCCAGTTCTTAGTGCTGTGGCTGCCTCGGCAGTTGCCGCCTGTGAAAGCCCGAGCTCGGCGGTGCCGGCGCCACGTCTGCAGGTGGCCGTGTCGGGCGGGGCTCCTCCCCGTGACCTCGGCCGGACAGGCTGGCTGTGCGCGGTCCCTCCTGTGGCTTGGGCACTTTAAGGGTCAGGCCCCTTCCTTTTCAGGGTCGCCAAGCAGGACGTGATGACGTGCTTGATAAAGGGGTGCAACTTCGTGTTGAAGAACATCCCACAGGAGGCCTTCGTTTATCAGAAGGATTCCGACCCCGAGTTCCGGTTTCAGACAAACCACCCCGACATCTTCCCCTACCTTCTTGTTAATATTGGCTCTGGAGTCTCCATTGTTAAGGTGAGACTCTGCTTCATACGGTGAACAAGTGAGTGATTCAGGAGCTGTTTGTTAAGCACGTGCCCTGTGTGGGAGCCGGTGCTGTGCACAGGGGCGGGGTCGAACCCCACGGGCCGGCATTCGCGGAGACGAGGCCGCGAGCTCGCGGCTGTCATCAGAAGGACAGTGGGCCCCAGACGGGCCTTCGAGAGCATCCTCATCCTCGGTGGCGCTGGGGGAGGGACCTGCCTGACTGGGGGGCTGCTTGCTGACTGCCTGTCCTGCCCCGCCCAGGTGGAGACCGAGGACAGGTTTGAGTGGGTTGGTGGCAGCTCCATCGGAGGCGGCACCTTCTGGGGGCTCGGGGCTCTGCTCACCAGGACGAAGGTACGCTGGCAGCGCGGACGTGCTCCTGGGTGTGGGGTTTCTGCTCCTGGAGGGCTGAGGCCCTGTGGCCTGCGACTTGCTCCCCCGACTCTGTGCTGGGCTCTGGAGGGAGGGGTGGCCCAGTGGCCGAAGAGGCCCACAGTCCTGCTTGCCTCCTCCTGCCGTGGCGGCATGCAGAGAGAGGGCCGCTCTAGCCCGGCCTGGCGCTGGGGCCGTGGGCTCCGCTGGCTCCGGGCTTGCTGTTCCCTCCCCTGTGTCCCCACAGAAGTTCGACGAGCTGCTGCATCTGGCCTCCAAGGGCCAGCACACGAACGTGGACATGCTGGTGCAGGACATCTACGGGGGCGCCCACCAGACGCTGGGGCTGAGCGGCAACCTCATCGCGAGCAGCTTCGGGAAGTCGGCCACCACCGACAAAGGTACCCGCCCCGGCCCAGGTGGCGCCCAGGGACCGCGGCAGCCGCACACCATGTTCCCTGGACACCAGTCTCCCCACCGGCCGTCACTTGGAGAGGTGGGGTCTTGGGTGTCAGCTCCATGACCTTTACCTGCCGCGGTTACTGCAGCTCACATGTGGGACAAGCATGTTTTGTGCTTAGAGAACGATGGCAAATACCTTCCATCAGTCTTTGTTTTGGAGAAAAACGTAGTTAGTTCCTGTAAGTTAGGAAAAGTGGTTGGGGTCCCCCCACCTTGAAAACAAGGCCCGATCCATCCGGGAGTGAGTCGCACGTCACACACCCTCCCATGCTCTGGCTGAGTTCTCCCGCGGAACTTTCCTCCCTGTCCCCCCTCTGTCTCCCCACCCCCATCCCTCCACCTCTCTCTGGCACTCATGCGCCACACCTGGTCTGCTTGGCCAGCCACCACACGTGTTGTTCTCTGCCCTAGAGTTCTCCAAGGAGGACATGGCCAAGAGCTTGCTGCACATGATCAGCAACGACATCGGGCAGCTCGCCTGTCTCTACGCGAAGCTGCACGGCCTGGGCAGGGTGTACTTCGGGGGTTTCTTCATCCGGGGCCACCCCGTGACCATGCGCACCATCACCTACAGCATCAACTTCTTCTCCAAGGTAACGCACTGCCTTCCCGGCCGCTGCGCGCTGCTTTGGCCCCGGCCATCTCACGCAGACCCTTGGTGTCTTCAAAAGTGGCACTTGCCACCCCCGAACTGCAGCGGGCCGGAGGGCGCCGAGTGTCAGACACCACCCCAGGGCCATCCGCCTCCCCTGGCCAGCTCCGGGCTCCCTGTGCCTTGTGGCCCTGTGGCCGCCACTGAGGCTGGGCATGTTACCAATGATGGGCACTCTAGGGACAGTGTCACTATCGACAGGACTCAGTGGAGCTTGGGGACGCCGTGAGGTGCCCGCCAGGTGTGCCTGCCCTCGTGTGCTGGGCCACCTCAGCAACCTGCCCCAAGACAAGCCCAACCGGGTGGTGGCGAATCACGTGGAAGCAGTTGTTTCCTCGTGGAAGTACTCACTCTCAGGTCACTGCAGCCAGCAGGTGCAGTTCCACTGACCAGCGTGTTGGGGACGGTGTTTGGGAAAGGTTGGGCCACGCAGACTGAGCCCCTGTGTCGAGCTGATTCAGAGCGATACCGACTGCTGCGTGGGGCCTCTGACCAGCTACACATGGGCTTTGGCCGTGGCAGGGGGAAGTCCAGGCGCTGTTTCTGAGGCACGAAGGTTACCTGGGCGCCATCGGAGCCTTCCTGAAGGGGGCCGAGCAAGACAGTGAGTAGAGCTGTGCTCCTGTGGGCAGCCCCGGCCACGCGCGGGCACAGGCTGTGGCTCTGCTCCTGGTCAGGGCAGCACAGGGTCCAGGGATGCGGTGGAGGGCGTGAAGCCTCGGGGTTAACTGAATGAGTTTGTACCTTTCCTGCCCCTCTTCCCCTCTTGATTGTGGCAAGGCTGACGCTGGCTCGTGCCTCTCGTTCCAGACCCCAACCAGTACAGCTGGGGGGAGAACTACGCGGGCAGCTCCGGGCTGATGAGCACAGCGCCTGAGCTGGGCCCCACGCAACGGGCGAGGAGCGGCACCGTGAGTAGCAGCTCTGACCATCCGGGGTCCCAAGGGGGTGGCCTGCGCTGCGCGCTGTCCGCCGTCCCTGAGAACAGCCCAGTGCACAGGCCCCTCACAGCGCAGACGGGCTTTTACCCAACTGCAGATCGGGGCTTAAGCTGAGGGCAGAAGAAAGATGTTTGCGGCTTTTACCTTTCCCGTGTGGTGGTCTCGTGTTTTGGGAACACTCAGCAGGAGCCTGGTGTGTGGTCCAGCCCCTGGTTTGCAGAGAGGACACAGCAGTTAGGGACGGCCAGGGGCCTCCCTGCGGCTTGGGCAGGTCTCAGCGCGTCAGGGTCAAGCCCTGGGGCCACAGGCTCTCTCCTTGGACTGACGTTGCACGTCAGGGACGAAGTCTGCTCTCCTCGGAAGGTTTGGGGTCCCCTCCTCAAACCCCTACTTGGGTGCAGCATGCTGGACGGGACTGTGGTTTTGCCCTGGTCTGAGCGGGGCAGAGCGCCGTGGGGCTGGTGGGCGGGGAGGAGCGCGCCCAGGTCTACCAGGGCTAGAGCCGCTGAGGGAGGGTCTCCTGCCGGGACCCGCGCCGGCCAGACGGTACGTCACCAGCACGGCCTTGTCATGTGAAAAGTGCCACCATTTCTTGGGCCATCAGGATCACACCTGGTTGCGGCACGGCTTCTCAGGAGCGCTACCTCCAGCTCGCACGGGGTGGTCCCTGTCCACGATGCCGGCTTTGCGCCAGCCGCACAAGCACCGCCTCGCTTTCCATGGCCGGGGGGCAGGGCAGGGTGGAAGGACCCCGGGTGGGCAGCGCGCAGGCTCCCGGCCCAGGTGGCACCAGGGACCGGTGTTCGGACGAGGGGCAGGCGTCTCCCAGCCTGTTTCCGATTTGGCAAATGTCTGCCCAGCGATTGTCGATCAGATGTCTGAGCCGGCAGCAGTCCTTTGTCAGAGCCCGTGTGCGACGTGGGGCGGCGTGGGGTGTTCTTCAGCAGTGCTGCGTACGGGGAGGGCCACCTTACGAGGCCCGCTGGTGCCGCCCCGCGGGGAGCTGGATCCCCGCATTACTGACGGAAGTGCGGAGAGACCAAGTCATCACTGTGGGTTTATGTGCCCCAAAAAGGGCAGAGCCGAGATCTGAACCCCTCTTTGTCCAGAGAGCAGGAGGGGCCCTTGAGGCCGCCAGGCAGGCAGGAGGGCGTGGAGAACAGCAGCCACGTGCCACGCGGCTCACGGCTCCTGCTAACCTTCCTTCCTGAGTCTGGAAATTCACCAGCTCTTTTGTGCTGAAGTCTGTCACACGGGTGTGTTTACATCTTGGAAGTGGATCTCGGCCAGGCAGCCCAGGGCTTCTCCAGCCCCAAGGGTTGCAGGCGGAGGTGCTCCTGCTGGGGAAGGGCCACGCACAGTCCCCGGAGGGCAGGGAGGAGCCTGCTGCTCTGTGTCCCCTCCTTGGTGCACTGGGGCTGGCGCCACTGGGGCTGGGGGATACACGGGGTCCCCTCCCCCTTCCCCACATGAAGTAGAGAGTGATCATCTGGGAACACCCAGGTGTAGTGAGGAGCAGGTGCAGCAGGAATGCGGCCAGGGTGTCTGGGCAGCCTGGGCGAGGAGGAAACAGTGTGAGCAGGACGGGGAGGGTGACAGCTGAGGGGTGACTACAGGGGTGGGGGGAGGACGGGTGATGGGGAGGACAACTGCAGGGAGGACGAGGGGTGACTGCAGGGGTTGGGGGTGGGGGGAGCCCATGTGGAATCATCCGGAGCAGCGTGGAGAGCGTGTGGCTGAGGCTCCTGGCCAAGGGTTTGTGTCTGACCCAGAGGCGTGGAGCGAGGCTGTGGTCGGTCTTACACGTTCTCACAGAGAAAGCCTGGTGGCCGCAGTCCCCCACTGGCCTCATTCTCCTGGTCCCCTTGGGCTTCCCAGGCTGCGTGAGGACATCCCTGCAGGGCCGAGAGTGTGTCTTGGTCTTTCTGGAAACCGCGGTGACGTCTCTGCCCTGTTCCTTGTCTTCCCAGTTTGGCTTGCTGGAAATGGACCGGCTGGAGAGGCCACTGGTCAACCTGCCCCTCCTCCTGGACCCGTCCTCCTACGTGCCCGACACGGTCAACCTCACCGACGACGCCCTGGCCCGCAAGTACTGGCTCACCTGCTTCGAGGAGGCCCTGGACGGGGTGAGGGCTCCGAGGAGAGGAGTTGTGGCCGGAACTGCTCCAAGCACGGCCTGGCAAGCCCTGCGGAGCAGCCTGTGACCCACCCTCTGCCCTCCCGAGTTGCCTGCGGGGCATCGGCCCCAAGGAGCAGGCTGGGCGGCCGCTGACCACCCTGTTGTCGGCAGGTCGTGAAGCGCGCCGTGGCGAGCCAGCCCGATGCTGCTGATGCCGCAGAGAGAGCAGAGAAGTTCCGGCAGAAGTACTGGAACAAGCTGCAGACGCTGAGACAGCAGCCGTTGTGAGTGTCCCATGTCCTGGCGTGTGGCCACCGCTCTGCTGCAGACAGGGCCCTGCCCCTCTGAGCAGCAGCCGTGCTGTCAGCGTTCGGAGCCTGCTGGGGGGCATGGGGCACAGGCCTCGTGGCCGCAGTCCCCCCAGCGGCCCCCTCACTCTCCTGGCCCCCTTGGGGCTGCCCAGGCTGCATGCAGACGTCCCTGGTGGGGCCGAGGGTGCGGACACGCGGGTTCTTGGCTACTGCCACCTCCAGGCCTGCGCGGCTCAGCGCCCTCCGCATGGTCTGTCCCCAGCGCTTACGGGACCCTGACTGTGCGCAGCCTGTTGGACACGAGGGAGCACTGCTTGAACGAGTTCAGCTTCCCGGATCCCTACTCCAAAGTGAGTGCCGCCCGCTCCCGGGGCAGGCGTGTGCCAGCGAGGGCTGCCGCTCACGCCATTCTCGATCCCAGTGGCGAGAGGCGTCCTGTTCAGTCGTGGCCCCGACTCCAGTGTGGGCGGTCGGCCTGCGTGGTGGAGCCAGCTTGCCAGGGCCTCTGCCAACATTGTCTGTGGGAGAGCTGTGGGGCTGCCGCCACGGTGACCCCACAAGGACTGGGGGCCAGAGGGGGTGCTGGCGGTCGGGGAGAAGGGAGGAGCAGGGCGAGGGGGCAGGTCCGCCCGGAAGAGGCACAGCCGCCTTGTGCAGAGCCGCGGGCGGGGGCTTCGGGGAGGGGTCATGCCCTGGTCCGCCCTCGGCTCACTCCCAGGGAGCTGGCACCCCAAGGCCGCCTCTTCCTGTAGCATCTGGAGCTGAGTCTCCTGAGGTTGGCACTTCTGGGTGTCAGTCTTGTGTCCCTGTGTCTGACGGCCGAGCCTGGAAGCTCCACCCTCCTCCTCGGACCCTGCAGGCCAGGAGGCAGCAGGTCCCCTCTGACCCCTCCTGTTGACGACGAGCATCGCACTGCGTTCCCCGCCCTCCCCCTGTGCAGCGTGTCTGGTGACGGGGCAGGTCCGGGTGTCACGGGTGTGGGCGTTAGGCCCGGGGCACCGTGGGGGCTGTGTCCTCCACCCTTGCCCTGTCTCGGCCGCTGCTCAGTCACATGGGGCCAAGCTCTCCCGGCCTCGTCCTGGGAGCCCACGCAGCGTGGGCTGGCCACAGTGGCAGCACCAGCCCTCAGCCCTGCTCCGAGTCAGACAGGCCGTCCCCAGCTTGATCTGGGCGCCCGGGCTCCGGAGGGAGTGTTGGTACCTGTGCCCTGTCTGCCCGAAGCGGGCACACGCCCGTGAGCTGCGCGACCTCCTCAGCGGAGGGTCCCTCCTCCGTGGTGCTCTGCCGAGGGCGCCGGGGAGGCCGCCTGCACGTGGTCTGGGGCGCTGGAGAGCACACGTCTCCTCTCGTGTCCGCAGGTGAAGCAGAAGGAGAACGGCGTCGCGCTCAAGTGCTTCCCTGGAGTGATCCGCTCCCTGGACTCGCTGGGCTGGGAGGAGAGGCAGCTGGCGCTGGTGAAAGGGCTGCTGGCGGGGAACGTCTTCGACTGGGGGGCCAAGGCCGTGTCCGAGTAGGTACCGCGGTCTTGGCTGCTCTGGCCTGGGTCTCCGCCAGGCAGGCTGCAGCTGCGTGACCCTGCGGGGCCCACTGCCCCGTCCCAACGCTACCCGGCCTGGGCCACCTGCTTTGCCCACGAGGAGGTGGGGGGCCCGGGGAGTCACGGTGCACTTGGTGCTTCTTAGGCTGCTCCGGTGTGCGAGGCCTCGGCGGGGAGCACGCGGCCTCCGCAGGCTGTGCCGGGCCCAGCACCCTTCCTGCGGTGCGGGCAGTAGAGGCCCAGGGGTGTGGATTTGAAATCTGGGGCTGACGTTTTCGATGGCTAAAAGCCAAGTTCACATTCATCACATACAGTAGGAATTAAATGGTATCAATGTGTGAACTGGAAAAGTGCTCGGCAAAGGAGCTCCCCAGACACCCAGCGTCCCCGCCGGGGCTCGCAGTCCGTGCGTAGCCTCAGAATGAACCATTTCCACAGCGATGACCTCAGTCGCTGGTCCCTGACCTCACCAGTGGCCCTGCCACATTGCTGCCCCTCCCTTTGCACGTGGGGCCGGCGGGAGACAGCCCAGGTGGCCCCCAGGCGTGGCGTAGGCCTCCCACACGAGAGCAGCCGTCCTGGCCTCCAGGTCCTCCCTGGGTCCACTCGCGTGTGTTTGGACACGTGTGAGAGCAGCTGTCCATATTCCCGCCCGCGTCACTGTTGCCCTTCAGGAAACGGGCCCCGTAACCCACATGTGGGGCTGTTTGAGGAGGGCCCCCACCCCAGGGCGTGGCTGGCAGCTTTCCACGTGCAGGCCTTGCCGTGGAACTGTTCCGTGGCTGCCTGCCGCGGAAGGACATCCCTACCCCACGCTTTTGAGACTTTCATGAGATTTTATAATCCACCTTGAGAAATGCGCCTTATTCTTTTAAAATGTCTCCCCGTGCACTCCAAGGTTTTGCTGAGCAGTTGGCACGGGTGACGTTAACTCCCGTCAGTAACTGCCCCACTCTGCGCCGGTTCCCGCGTTAAGCTATGAGGACTGAAGTTTCTGGTTTTGTTTTGTTAACTTTCTTTTTTCCTCCACACAGTGTCCTTGAATCTGACCCCCAGTTTGGGTTTGAAGAAGCGAAGAGGAAGCTACAAGGTACGGGTGCCCCGGCGCTGCGCATCTTGTGCTGGGACCGTTGGGTCTGGAGTGCAGCGTAGTCGGGGTGTAGGTGCGCCCTTGCTTGAGGCCTCCTCGTCTAAGCTCGGGGCATCTGGGGGGAACCTACCCCCCGGAAGATGAACAGTTGAAAGTGCGTCTCGTAAACGTGCACAGGCTTGGCGGACGCGGTGGCCTAACGTGTGTTCTCTGTCTCACGCAGAGCGCCCCTGGCTCGTGGACTCCTACAGCAAGTGGCTTCAGAGACTGAAGGTGTGTGGGGGTGTCCCCCTTCCCTGCCCTGGGGGGGATGGGACCTGAGCCCAGAGCCTGGGAGGCGGGGGCCCAGGTGGGTGGTCCCAGGAGGGAGGCGGGTGGGCAGCTGCCCCAGGACCAGGCGGTGTGGGCAGCTGCCCCATTGGAGTTTCACCGGCCGCCGAGCCGAGAACCGGATGTACTGTGCCCCCAAGGTGCTCAAGCGCCTGTAGTGACCGTTCCTCGGGCCAGCTGCCCCCAGCTCCGGCAGGCTGGCCCATCCCAGCACCCCCCGTGCCTCTGGGACCCCATAGACCCTGGTCCCAGCCCCTGTGGGGGAGCGTGGCGGGTGGTTGTGTCTGAATCGCTTGGACGCGCCTGTTCCCAACTGAACGTCCTGGTTTTGTCTTGCAGGGGCCCCCTCATAAATGTGCCTTAATTTTCGCAGATAACAGTGGAGTAGACATCATTTTGGGAGTCTTCCCCTTTGTCAGGGAGCTACTCTTTAGAGGGACAGAGGTGAGTGAGGAGGTGTGTGGGTGGGACCCTTCCCCGGGCTCCTCTGCCCTTGGTGGGGTTGGCGCTGCTGTGGGCCCCTGGCGGCGGCGGGCAGAGCTCCTCGTCCGCAGCAGGTAGGTGCAGGAGAGACGGGGGGATGGCGGGCGGCGACCGGGCCTGCCGTGTTGTGGGGGGACGGCTCCCAGCCTCCCCCCATCCAGGGTGCAGGGTCCACCTGCTTACACCCAGGGCTTAAGGAGAGACTTGCGGCAGTGACTTCATGCTGACCCCCGAGGCAGGGCGGTCCCGAGGGCGGGCTGTGAGCAGGCGCCGCCCTGGGTGTCAGCTCCCTCCTGAGGCTGCGGAGCAGTGAGGCGAACTGGGGTCCCTGCACCCCAGCAGCTGGCAGCTGGCCGGGCCCTGCCATCGGGGCCCTGGTTGGGCACAGGCTGGCTCTGTGCTGGCGGCAGCGGCAAAGGGCCTTAAAGAGCCTGGCCCTCCCGCAGGTCATCCTGGCGTGCAACTCGGGCCCCGCCCTGAACGACGTGACGCACAGCGAGGCTCTCATCGTGGCCGAGCGCATCGCGGCCATGGACCCCATTGTCCAGTAAGCGTCCGCCGGCGGTGCCGGGGGCAGCCCCTTGAGGGGGAGGGAGGGCCAGAGGGGCTTAGCGGGTCCTGGGAGTCGTGGGGCAAGGGGAAGGCTCCCGCGGTGCCGCCCTCCAGGGCACTGACTCCCTCGTGCCCGGCAGCTCCGCGCTCAGAGGGGAGAGGCTGCTGTTGGTGCAGACGGGCTCCAGTTCCCCGTGCCTCGACCTCAGGTAACGTGGCACCTCTGTCCCCAGGTCCCACTGCCAGGGTCCCTGTGGTGCCCGCGAGCACCGGGGCACAGGGTGCAGAGGCCAGCGCTGCCCCACTGCGCGTCCTGGCCAAGACCCAGGCTGGTCTGGGGATGCCGTCCCCACGCAGGACCTGGCGGGGGTGGACTCGGGGTTTGAGGCAGCCACGCCTGGCGCTGCTGGCAGGGTCCCCACGCGATGGCAGGGCCCTGCGTGACCGCCGTGGGCAGTGAAGCACACGCAATGCTTCCCGTGCTCCTGACTCGGAGCAGCAAAGGGCCCCTCAGGGAGCGAGTCCACGTCCCAGGGCTCTGAGGCCGGTCTGTGTGGTGGGGGTGCTCCATCCTGCTGCTGTCCCAACACTCTAAACCAACAGGAAGGATGTAAAAAAATCTATGGAAAGGGGTAAGGTCCTCTAAAGTTGAAAATTAAACGGCATCGTTAAGGCAGTTTTCAAGGTGGAGCTGCTCGTGGCCCGGCCGGCGTGGCTGCTCCAGGGAGGCCCCGGGGGAGGCAGCGGCAGCGGGGGCTGGATTTGGACGCCCCCGCGTTTGTGACCGAGGGTGTGGGCCTCCCCCTCGCTGGCCACTGCCCTCGTGGGAAACAGGGTTTGGGGTCCCCTCAGGCCCAGCCGGCCCCAGCCTCACTGCCACCTTCCTCCCCAAAGCCGCCTGGACAAGGGGCTGGCCGTGCTGGTGCGCGAGCGCGGCGCGGACCTGGTGGTCATCGAGGGCATGGGCCGCGCCGTCCACACCAACTACCACGCGGCCCTGCGCTGCGAGAGCCTCAAGCTGGCGGTCATCAAGAACGCCTGGCTGGCGGAGCGGCTGGGTGGCCGGCTCTTCAGCGTCATCTTCAAGTACGAGGTCCCGGCCGAGTGAGGCACCTGCTCTGCAGACCGCGCTCATCACCGGCGGGAGGTGCTTTCTGCGCAGCGGGGAAGCTGCACTCAAATAAAAATATTTATACCGTGCGCTGCGGCGTGGTGCGTGCACCTCCAGCCCGCACAGCCGCACCACGTCCGTGACAGAAGACGCAGCTTTTGTCCTGTGAGACGTTCGTATCGGAAGATATGTAACTGTTAAATAATCTTTTATATATGTATAAATATATAAATATATATGTGTCCGTCTGACGGGCGCAGCGCCACGCGGCGTCCCCAAATAGAATTTTCAGAGTGAGGCCGGAGCCTTTGCTTTTGCCATTTGTTTCGGAGAAGTTGGCCCATCGCAGCACGTCAGGTCGGGGTCCTCCGCCAGCCAGCCCCTCCAGTGGGATGTGGGAGGGGAGCCTTTCCCCCCAGTTGTTCTAGAACTCTCCTGGCTCCAAGCACACCCATCCCCTCTGAGCCTGGTTCCCGTCCCTGCGTGTTCCCTCCTCCTTCCTGGCAGGAGCCGGCTGACGGGTCTCTCCAGTGGGCACCTCTGGTCTGCGCTGTGCCCCCGGGCAGCGCTCCTGACTCTAGCCAGCAGGGAGGCCACGGGCATCAGGCACCCTCAGGGCTCTCGGAGGGAGTGGGGCTGGGGGACCCCCACTCAGAGGAGTGCAGAGCACGTGCCCTGTGTCCCCAGGACCCTGCCCTGTGGCTGGGGTGGCTGTGGCTTCTGGGTAGCTGGCTGCAGGGGAGCCACTGGGCTCACCCCTGGGAGTGCTCCGAGATGCCTGGGGCTCCCCAGCCCTGGGACTCCTCCCTCAGCTGGCATGTCCCCCAGGGTGTGACAGAGACCACATATAGCCACATGGCAGCAAGAGGACTCAGAGTGACACTGGGAGGCAGGTCCCTCTGAGTGCAGAGAGCTCGGCGGGCTCTGACTTTGCAGCAGGAGCTGTTCCTGGCGCCTGAGCCGCCAGACAGGCTCTGTGGAGGCCAGTCTGCCGCCTCGCCCCACCAGGCCCCTGCAGCTCAAGAAACATGCTGAGACCCCCGAGCACGTGCTGTCCCGGACCACCTTCCGCTCAGCTCTGCGTGGGGGTCTGCGGCCTGAGTCGCAGAGCGGGGAGCACACCCCGAGGCTGATCCCCCAACTCTGCCCCTCCTCCCTGCCTCGTGCCAGCCCCCACCGTGCTGTCCCTGTGTGACCTGCCCAAGGAGTCGGCATGGACCAGGCCTGGTCCTGCTGCAGTGGCCGCCAGGAGGCAGCAGGTGTCGTGGCTCTGGGCAGCCCAGGGGCAGCCGGGCTGTCCTCAGGTTGGTCCTCCTGGCTCCATCCTGCTCCCTCCCTGTGGGGGGCTGGGGCAGAGGCCCCCCCATCAGTCCAGTCACTGTCCAGCCCTGGGGATAGCTCTGGTAGTGGACAGGCAGCGCTGGCCGGGCCAGGCGGGGGCTCCCAGGTGTGGGGCTGCCTGGCTCTGATGTCCACAGGGCTCGGCCCCGAGCACCTTGGAGCCTGTCCGCACTCGGGATGTTCCCGCTGCAGAATTTCAGCCAGAGCTGGGCCCTCCGGTGGGGGTAGGGGTGGACAGAGGCATGGAGGGAGGGGCAGCCAGGACAGGGCTCAGGGGCGCTGAGCGCTGATCTCGGAGCCCTGCACGCCTCCACCCAGGCCTGCCTGCGAGTCAGCTACCCTCCGTGCCCCTGCAGCCCCTGCCCTTTCCCAGCTGAGCGGAGAGCATCGACCCCCCGTGGCCTCACCCCTCTTTGGCTCCTGCAGACTCCTGGCTCGTACCCCCAGCCAGCCCCACCCTGCGCACAGGCACTGCCCCTGGGGGCTCACAGGGAGGCCTCGGTCAGCAGGCTTGTGTGCAGTGTCACCCCTGGGGCTCCAGGCCCTCTGTCCACAGAGCTCTGACCCCTCGGGCTAAGCTCCCGCCCTGGCCCCATGGCGGCAGCCCCTGACTCCGCTGCACCCCTGCCCTGGGTCATCCCCAGCTCCACACGCAAATGCCCTTGGGCTCACGGCGGGGGCGTCATGCCAGGCTCACTCTGAGGGGACTGGCAGGGCTGGGGGTGCCAGTGCAGGGGCTCAGGGCAGGGCAGGCCACCCCCTGGGTGCACCTGGCCAGTGGCCACAGGCAGGTGGGCGAGCTGGGAGCCCCGTGCTGAGCTGGCGTGACCCTGTGTGCAGGAGGTCCCAGAGTCTGGGGTGTCCAGCAGGGAACGTTTGTTCAGGGCGAGGCAGACAGGGTGGGGACAGGACACAGGTTCTGATTCCCAGGACACAGACAGGCACACGCGCCCGGGGCCAAGAACCAGGTGAAAAGTGGAAAAGGACTTGGTACCATTTTAATACTGTATAAGTTTTGCCTCTAAAAATTTAAATATTTCTCTCTAAATACATCTTAAAACGCTGTGGAAACTGCCTGGCGGGCCACGTCCTGCACCCAGGCCGGCCGGCAGCATCGGCCCCTTCCTCCCCAGGAGCACGGGCAGGGGGACGGGACATGGCTCTGGCCCTGTGTCCTGGCACACACGACAGCCTGCCACCCTCGGCCCGGCTGGCGGAGTCAGAGTCTCAGGAGGAGCAGACCGTCGGCGCCCCCGGACCCCAGCTGGGGGGCTGCCTTGGTGGGGGCCAGTGCGTCTGCACAGCCCTCGGGGCCCACGGCGCAGGCGCCCTCAGGGGTGCCCCGCTCCTCCTCAGGGGGGCCCTGCAGCCGCTGCAGCCGCTCCTGGGCCTGGCGGGCCCGGCTGGCGATGGCGCGCACGCGGCTCTGGCTGCGGGAAGAGGAGCGCCGCAGGAAGCCGGGGCCCCCCGCCGACCCCTCCCCCGCCGGGCCCAGGCTGGTGGGTGACGTGATGTCCCCGGCCCGCTGGAAGCCCGTGAGCCGGCGCAGCTGCTCCGTCAGGGCGTCCGGTCGTGCCCCCAGCCCCGCTGCCCGCCGCGTCCCCCCGGGGGGCCCTAGACCACGGCTCGGGCTGTGGTAGCCGCCCTCGAAACTGGGGACAAAGTCGTCGGCGGTCAGATCCCCCAGACTCTTGGACTTGGCGGCCACGGGGCAGCCCTGCAGGCCCACCAGGGAGAGGCGGCCCCAGGGCGGCCTCGGGACCAGTGGTCGGGGCCGCAGCTCGCCGGGCACAGGCGGCAGCTGGGCCCCAGCCCGCAGGTTGGGGCTGGACTTGCTCTTGGTCACAGGCGGTGGGTCCAGGCAGGCGGCGGAGGCCAAGCGCGGCCGCAGAGGCAGGCGTCCCACGGGACCCCCGACGAGGCTCTCACGGCTGCAGCCCAGACCCAGGCTTGGCAGGGAGAGGTCAATGACGGTGTCGCTGGATGACACGCTGGAGGACGAGGACACGCTGTCGCGGTGGCTGCCTGGCTCCAGCCGCTGCCATAGCCGGTCACTGCCCGTGACATCCGTGTACACGGCGGGGGTGGGAGAGGGCCCGGCTGGGGGCTCCACAGGCACCTGCCCCTCACTCTTGGCCCTTCTGATCGTGGGCAGACGGCCCGCGGCCCGGGGCTGGGTCCTGCTGTCCATCTGGCTGCCGGGAGTCCCCTCGCATGCCCCGGCGGGGCCCCCACTGCTGCGCAGCTGCTGCTGCTGGGCCTCTGGGGGCTCCTCAGTGTGCCCGGGGCTCCCAGCCCTGAGCCGGAGGGGCACGGAAGCCCCCGGGGCCAACCCTGTGGGGCCCTGAGCCCCTTCCCGGGAGGGGCCGGTGGGGCTGCCCGCCAGTGGCAGGGAGCCGGGGCCCAGGGCTGGCTCCTCTGCAATGGTTTCCAGGCTGCACAGGGGGGACATGGACCACTGCAGGGAGAAGGGGCGGCCACCTGCGGGAAGAGGGACGGGGAGAGAGAGGCAGAGAGAGAGGGAGGCGCGTCTCAGGGGTGGTGTCCCAGCGGCCCCTACACCACCAGACAGGGCCAGCCCCCACCCCCAGGCACCCCCATCGCACACATCCAACAGGGCACACTTGGCGCCCCCGCCCTGCTGCTGTGGGGGCTGGGGCAGTGGATGGGCCGGGGTCCTCCCGGGGCTGGGGCTGCCCCGTTACCTGTCACTTGCGCGCTCAGTTCCTAACTATGGAGGCAGCGTGAGTGCAGGGACAGAAAGGAGAACTCGGTCAGCACAGGGGGCCAGGACAGACCGGTGCACAGCACAGCTTGGTGCACACCCCTCCCTCCTGTGCCAGTGAGGGGCCGGCTGAGCTGCAGCAGAGGTCCTCAGTGGGGTTTAGCCAGACCCGGGTCTCAGGGCCCCAGGGGCACGGGGCCTCTGCTCCCCTCAGCACCTTGCAAACTCAGAGCACCATTCAGGGGTCTCAGGGGATGGAGGCGCCCGCGGCTACACCACTGACCCGTGCCAGCCTCCCCAGGAGGGACACCCCTGCAGCCTGGCCCTGGAGGGAGGTGGGGTGGGGGCAGGAAGCGGCCCCCGGTCCCAGGAAGGGCACCAGGGCCCCCAGGCAGCAGCAGACTGCAGAGGCGGGTTTGGGCTCAGCCCTTTCTCGGGGCTCCCAGCTGCAGCATGGTGGGAGGGGCTAGGTCACAAGGCCACACTTGGGGCCCTGAGCCCTCCGCAAGTGTGGCCGGCTCTCGGCATGGCACACTGTGGCTCAAACTTGTCCCCACCCTCCCGGAGACTGGGGCCCGGGGTCAGGCAGGCAGGAGGGCTGGGGCCGGCAGCCTCAGGACAAGCCAGCGGAGCAGAGCAGCACAGAGGCGCCACGAGCACACACGGTGGGGTCCGTGACACGGAAGCAGCAGCAGGTGGCGCAAGGCCCAGGCCATGCACGGCTGCAGGAGGACAGCACGGGCGGGCGGGCGGCTGGTCTTACCGGTGGAGAACATAGGGGATTTACTCCTGATCTCCTCCAGCTTTGCAACGAACAAGGCGTTCATCTCTCCCTGCAGGGCCCCTGGCTGCCTGCCGGCCTCCTGCCGGCCGCAGACCCCCTGGGGGCTGCCCGGGCTCTCTGGGCCGCAGTCCGAGGACACGGAGCCGCCACCTCCTGGACCCGGCCGCCAGGCCCCAGGGCCCTCGGGGGCCTCTCTGCTTCTCCCTGGGGCGGCGCAGGGGTCCAGGCCGCAGCAGGGGGTCCCCGGTGAGTCCGCCCGGGCCCGGGGCTGCTGGCTGATGGCCACGTGCCCACCTGCGGGCCCCGGGCTGGCCGGCTGCTCCCGCCACAAGCCCTCGGCATCCACACCGGCACAGGAGCCCACCACGCACTTCATGCACGTGGCGGCCATCCCCGCGGGCCCCTGGCCCTCAGGCACCCACAGAGGCCGTGCCTGCGCCGGGCTCCTCTCCGCCTCCGCCGCAGGCACCTTACCTCGGGGGCTGCCGCTGCCGGGCCCCTCCCAGGCCACGGCTTCCAGCGCTGGGCCGGGGCTGGGGGGCGCCGCGTCATCAGCTGTCCTCTCGGCACCCGTGTCCCGCGTGCCCAGGACCAGCTCTGGGCAGCCTTTGCGGCCAGGCTTCTGGCTCTTGGTCGGGGCACTGGCTGTGCGCCGCAACAGCCGCCGGCTAACAGAGGGCCGGGGCGGGGGCTGCCCAGCAGCATGACTGTCCAGGGAGCCGGGCTTTGGGCCACGGAGGAAGAGGCCTTTTAGGCCCAGAACTGGCTTGACCTGCAAGAGAAGGAGCCCACATAGCTGGCGCCGGGAACCACCAGCCCAGCCACAGCTGCTGCCCATGGGCCGCGCTCCGGAGGGCACCGGTGAGTGTGCAGGTGCGGTGGGCTGGGGCTGCCTCCGGGGCTGGCCGGCCGGGGCTGCGTGTAGGGACATCGGCCATCGGAACCCGCGCCTCCCCAGCAGTTCTGCCAGGACGACAGACCGCTACCAAACAAGATTCCTTTCCGAGGAGAAATCTCTCCTTCCCTGAGCTCTGGAGGGAGGCAGCAGCTGCAGGGCAGGCGGGTCTGGCGGGGGCCGCTGGGGTGGGGGGTCGTCCTTCCCCAGGCTTCTCAGCACCGGCCCACCACACCCTGCACCTGCTCGGGGTCCTCCAGCCTGGGCTCTGGCAGGGCTTTGGGTGCAGAAGCCGCAGGAGGAAGGGCGTGGCGCCTCCCGGGGTTGCCTCTGCCCCGCTCAGGCCACGGAAGCAGGCATGGCCTGGCACAGCCTGCATCTGTGCTCTCATGGCCCCCACCCCCAGAGGTGCCACCTCGACCGGGAATCCTCCCAAACCCCCAGCAGCTTCCCAGCCCGGCCCTGCTCTCTGCTCACGTGAGGCCCGAGGCCCACGGCTGGCTCGGCGCTCCCTGAACCCAAGTGCTCCCGGGTGGGCTTGGGCTCCCGACCGCCCTGGATGGTCCCTGCACAGGCCTCTCTGAGAGCAGCCGGGTCCCCAGGACCAGCTGGAAGTGCAGGGTCAGCGCTAGGGAGGCCGGCGGCTGCGTGGCACTTGTGCAGAGGCCGGAAGGAGCCTCACATGCCAGACGGCCCTGCGCCCCAGAGACCCGACACCCTCCGCTACCCCGCGACGCGCCGTGCTCGTGCACAGAGTGGTCACCCCGCAGGGGCACTTCTGGGCAGAGGCGTTAAAATGGCTAGCACTTGAATCAGCTTCCTGATTCAAGACCCCAAATCCAGTGCAATTTGGTCAGAGTGGGCTGGAAAGCCATGTGGAGGGAGATCCAGGATTCAGGCCCGGCGCTCTGGCCCTGGGCATGGTGGCACGGCGGGGGCACAGGAGAAATGACACGCGGGGGCCCAGGGCGGGGGCACAGAGGGGCTCAGCTGGGGTGCGGGCCAGTCAGAGACTGAGGGAGGCTGCGGCCTGTCGAATCCTGGATCTGCCTTGTAAATGCCGCTATCGGCTGAGGATGGCCCAGGGGACCCCGGAACCATGTCATGATCCACGTCACAAGAGCTGACAGTCTCCAAAATGCTACCAGGAATCATGGGTGCTAATGGGGCACGGCCTGGGCATGCAGGTGGGGCGCCGGGCCACACTGCCCCACAGCGCTGGGGTACCTTGGAGGATCCTAACAGGGCCGTGCTTCTAAAAGTAGACTTTGGACATGGGGAGGCCACTGCAAGACCAAAGAGACAGGAAGGACGTGAGGCAGCAGGACAGCGGCAGGGCCCATGGCCGCAGAGACGGACGGACACCTGCGGAGCCTGTCCAGCTTGTGCCTCTGGGCCCACGAGCGCGGCAGAAGAGAAATGGTCGCTGTTGGGCCCCGGGCGGCCCCCTGAGCTGCGTTTGCAGTCCCCAAGGGCTCCAGGCCCCAGCTGGGACCTGGGGCGCCGGCTCTGCCGATCGGGAGGGCCGGGCCAGGACCCATCCTGGACCGCCCTGTCCTGCCCCGGCCTGGGGCAAGGGCAAACGCAGGCGGCCACTGTCCAGGTGACTCCAGACGGTGGAGGGGCGGGGGAGGCCAGGAGAGGAAGGGAGGCTGCAGGCGCCAGGAAGGGCCAAGTGCTCAGTCCCCACCCAGCAGCCCGGCGCCAGCAGAGACAGGGCTCGGGTGAGGCCAGAGCCAGGCTGAGACAGGCGCTGGTGCCCCCCGAGAGCAGGGTCAGGGACAGCAGGGCACCCGGCCCCGCCCTGCCTCGGCCACCCACGCCAGCCCTGGGACACGGAGCTCCGCACGGCAAGCTTGGGGTCAGGCATCCCCTGCACCCCCTGTGGTGGGGGGACTGTGGGCCTCTCTGCCCAGACTCAGGAGCCACCCTGGGGACGCTGCTGGGGGTGGGGTGGGGCACAGGGCTGGTGCTGCCCCTCCCAGGACCCAGGTGGCCCTCAGGTGATGCTCACCTTACCGCTGATGTCACTGACAGCCACATGCACGAAGATGGAGGCCTCTTCCATCCCCTCCAGGTACACGTGCCGATAGCCTGGAGCAGTGGGGGTGACGTCAGGGTCACAGGGCTCCCCCTGCCCCGCCTCCACCAGCCCACTCTCTACTTAAAGGTCCCAAGGCCCTGAGTGCCACAAACGACGAGCCCAGGCCTGAGACTCCGTCCCCTGCGGACTCAGCACAACCTCCACCTCCTCCAGGCAGCCTGTCAGCATTGCTCTGGCCAGCAGGACGTCCTCCTGGGGGTGAGCCCTCCCCTCAGGCTGCGCCCCACCCCACTGGGTCCACAAGGCCCCACAGCCTTGCGCTGGGTCCCGCTGGGTCCCGGTCAGCTCCCTCTGTCTCCTCGGCAGCAGGGCCAGGCCCACGGGGCCCACGGCAGGCGCACGCCCTGGCCTGGAGCCCTGGGCCTCGGTGGGGATGTAGGGCCCCACCCACCTGGCATCATGCTGCTGAAGGCCAGCGTCCTCTGCCCGACGAAGTCTCGCCCGATGGGGTCATGGTCCCAGACGAGGAAGCGGACCAGCGCGATCTCAGGCATGTGCACGGTGAACACAAGGGTCTCCTCCCACGTGGGGTTGAACCCTGGAGGTGCGTCACGGGAGGCGCGTCACTCGGGCAGGGCCCAGCCCCGAGGCCGCCCTGCCCACGCCTCTCCTCCTGGGCTGGCGCCCGCCCTCACCGTTGTCGTCCACCACGCGGGTCTGCTCCTTGCTGCAGTCCACCGGGAGCCCGATGACCTCCACCTCCACGAAGGGGTCGATGATCTGCGGGCGGCGGGGCAAGGGTGGTCTCAGGCCCGGGTTGGGGTCCAGCACCCCCGTCCCCACCAGGCTCGCCCCTACCTCCCCGCGGTCCCCCAGCATCGAGTCCCGCGGCTTGGGGAGCTGCTGCCCACTGATGATGCGCAGCGCCAGCTGCTTCTTGAGCTGCCCGGGCAGGGGGTCCTCAGAGTTGGGGTTGAAGACGCCTGAGTGGATGCTGGGCATGAGGTCGGGCCCGGCCTTTGGCCAGTGCCGACCCGCCGTGGGCACCAGCGGCAAACAGGCCTCAGCGCCCCAGTAGGCGGGGCCCGTGGCCAGGGCGGGAGTCGGGGGTCGAGATAGGCAGGGCCCCCGCCACGTGCCCGGTCACCTCCGGGCAGAGCCCACCCTCCCATGGGTGGGCCCCGGGCTCCACGGGCGAGAGGGACGGCCCCGCCTCTGTGGGGCGGTCCCGGACTCGGTGGGCTGGGCACCCTGGGGGCCCAGTGCAGGTGAAGGGGGCGTAGGAGCAAGGGGGCGGGAGGGGAGCCGGGGTGAAAGGGGGGGAGCCGGAGTCGCCCAGCACTGCAGGGAGGAAACGGCGCGTCTGAGGCAGGAGGCGGCTCCCAACGGCGCCCAGCCCAGGCCCGCGGCATCACTTGCGTGCAGAGGCCAGAAGGAGCCTCGCGTGCCAGGCAGCCCCCGCCCCAGAGAGGGGCGGGGCACGGGGTGCTGGGTCGCTGGGCCGGGACCCTCAGACAAGTCCTGCAGGTGGATCTCGCAGGGGCCGGCCTGGGCAAGGGCTCCCCACTTCCCCCCAGGTTCCTGGCAGAGGTGGGTCCTTCCTTGCAGCCCCTGCAGGGAGGGCGCCGCGTCCCAGCCTGACCCTCCGGGAAGCTGTCAAGGTGGCCCAGCCCCTTGCTGTCTGGTGCAGCCCAACCCCGGGGTTCTGGGCTCCCCTGGGCGACCCCTGCGAGCCCTGAGCGTCACGCGCCTCACCCTGGCACATGCACTGGGGCTTCAACACGTAGCCACAGTTGCCGTTGGCGCTGAACTTGGCCCTGTTCAGCTGCAGCATCCGCCCCTCCGACTGGTAGTTCAGGGCAACTGGGGGAGGGGACGTCGCCATCCGGTCAGCGTCTGGCCTTCCAGGCGTGTGCCCTGCCTGCCCGCGGCCCCCAAATCCACCGTCTGCCCCCCGTTCACCCACTGTGTGCGGGGCTCAGGCACACGCAGCCGCGCAGCAGCAGGGCCCTGCGTGAGGCGAGACGTCCCAGAGCCAGTGAGGCCAGGCCCCACGCGTGCACCCCGGGAGTGCGCCGCAGCCCCGCAGCTGCCATCCCACGTGGCCCTGAGGTCTTAAGGCCCCGCCCAGTGCCAGCCTGGTGTTGTGGCCGCATGCCATGGAGCTTCCACAAAGCAAGGGGCGAGAGCCAGAGACGGCCAAGGCCCCCCATCCGCAGCCCCCCGCGCGGCTCTGGGCACCCACCCATCTGGCAGCCAGCATTCCAGAAGGGCTGTGGGTTGTAGTTGCTGGAGTCGACGCGGTAGGAGGAGGGGTAGACCCGGGAGAGCTGGTGCTGGTTGAAGCTCAGGTACTGGGCCGGCTTCTGCTGCAGGATCTGGTGGGCCTTGGTCTCGCTGAAGGAGGACACCTGCCAGCTGGACGCCACTGTGGCGCCGGCCGCCAGCGTCAGACACCGCGTCCTCCGGTCCTCCGGGCACCACCCTGTGCGGCCGGAGTTGGGTCAGGGAGGCCCCGCCCAGCCCCACCTGCGCACCCCTCACCCTCCGAGTCCACGTCGTGGGTGCCCACAGACTTGGTGTACTTGACCAGGTCCGAGAGAGCCCGGGACAGCTTCATGGTCTTCTTCTGCCTGGTCGTCCTGTGGGGACCACGGGGGTCAGGGTCCTGGGGGGCCGGCCTGGCGCCAGCCCTGCAAAACAGGCTCCAGGGCACAGGCGGCCGCATCCAGGATGTGTCCACCGCGCCGCATGCTGCCGGTGCCCAGCATGGCGTGGACACCCCGAGTGGTGCTGGGGGCAGGCGCCAAGCCCCCAGAGACGCCCCCGGGCCGTGCTGGAGGCCAAGCAAATGCCGGCACCAGGCGGGATGCAGGCTGGGGCTGCCCCGTGGCCGCAAAAGCCCTGGGCCCTCGCGCGGGTGTGCGGGAGGAGGGCACCCAGCTCAGGCGGACGTGGGGCCAGGGCTGAGCTGAGCGATGTGGGGGCTTCTGGAAGGTTCTGAGCAGGGGGGAGACTCGGGGGGAAGTCTGGGTCAGTAGAGAAGAGGCGCAGGGCACAGAGGGGGCCGCGGGGCTGTCGGCTGTGCATGGAGGGCGGAGCGGCCGCCGGCGGGCGGAACCACTCTGGAGAAGGGCGAGGGACGGCGCGGACCCCAGGACTGTCCCCGGGGCAGGGCACTGACCCTCGGCTCTGGCGTTCTGGGGAGTCCAGGTCCTCGTCCCCCTCCTCCACGCTGGCCGCCTTCTTCAGCTTGCCGCCCTTTTTCTGCGGAGGGCAGAGCCGTGAGCCGCAGGCCCGCCCAGGCTGGGCCTGGGCAGAGGCTGGGAGGGTCCCAAGCGGCCGCAGGGCCTCCTAGTCCACCCCACTGGGTGCACCAAGGCTACGGCCGTGCCCTCTGGGCAGCTGTGGGGACCGGGCCGGTGTGGGCCAGACGGGGTGACCGGAGGGCCGTGGAGGCGCCACTCCCGACCAGGGGCTGGCCAGGGCCTGCGGGCGGGAGGGCCCTGCTCTCTGGCGGTGGGGGGTGCTGGCGAGTGGGGGTGGGGGACGGGGCTCAGACAGGCCCCCGGCCCGGGAGCCCTGCTGCACCTTGCGCCTGGAGAAGCTGCTCGCGAGCAGGCTGTTGCTGCGCCTGCCGGCCCCGGCGTCCTCCCCGGGCTCCACGTCCTCCTCCGCCTTGGTCTGACGCAGGGGAGAGACAGGGGGACGGTGAGGCCAGCGTGAGCGCAGGGAGGGCAGATGCTCCCCCAGCCACCCGGCGGCCTTCCTGGAAGAGGGGGGCTGAGGCCAGGCCTGGGCGGAGGTCGGGCACCGGGGGCCCAGGGGCACCCGTGGGAGGACAGGCTGAGCCCGGCGGGAACAGCCACCCACACCCACGCCGGCCTCTCACGGTGTGTTGTCGCAAACTCATTAAGTTCCAGTTCTGAGTTTTTCCCACAGATGGTGACTACATAATAAATGCATTGTGTGTCTGGAACATTCCTCAGCCTACTTCTGCAGCCCTTTCGCGAGCATCCCTGAAGCTCTGATGTGCTGACCTGCTTCCGGCAGCGCCAAGATGCTACCTAATTACACAAATAACCCCAGGTCTGCGTTCCTCAAAGGCGGGCTCGGAGGCACAACTCTGGGAGCTGCAAGACGAGCCCCCCTCCCCCAGGTACAGAAGGGGTGCAAGGGGCGCCCTCCCTGCCCTCCCCCAGACCCCCAGGGCTGTGTCCCCAAGCTCACACACAAGGAGCCTGTGCCGGCTCATGTGCCACGAGGCAGCCACCACCCCCCCAGCCCCTTCCACAGACGCCCCCAAACCCGGCCCAGCATGCCCCAGAGGTGCCCCCACCCCACACCTCGTCCCCCACCCAGGTGAGGGCTGGTGTTTGTCAAACACCATGGACAGGAGCGGGTCCCTGTTAGCGTCGGCTTTAGCCAGAGGCAGACACGTGGCCCACACCCTGGACATGCCCCTCGCAGGCCCGTGGATGCTCCAACACCGCTGCAAACCGCACAGCGTGGGCGTCTGACCACCGTGGACCTCAGCACCCAGCCAACCCCACCACACGCTGCGGAGCCTGCCCCTTTGACCTCTTCTGCCTGGACCACCGCCCGCCCCAACACCACCTGGTCAGACACACTGGAAACGAGCACGGTGCCGTCACCGGCTCGGTGCCGTGCACGGTCTGGACGCTCCTGTGCTCTGCCCGTTCCGGGGTCTTCCCAACTGCCCTGCCTCCTCCCGCCTCATGGGAAACCAGGACGCAGGCTGGACAGTCCATCCTGCCCAGAGGGGCCCAGGGCCCGCTAGTCACCAGGCCGCGCAGGCACAGCACGGGCAGAGCCCCGGCCACGGAGGCGGTCAGACCGTCCACACCCGAGTGCTTTTGCAGACACTGTCGCTGCAGCCCCCGCGGTGCAGCCCCGTATCCTCCTCACTGCTGACCCATAGCCGCCGGCAGGGCTCCGGGGGCCGCGTGCACAGTGTGCGGGGAGCCAGTTGAGGCCGACACACCCCGCAGTTCTGTAAATGTCCCCAAAACGCCGCAGTCTCCAAGAGCCACAAGCAAGTATAAACCCAGGCATGACTGAGAAGCGGTGTGTGCTGGCCCAGGAGCCGTGGCGGCCGACCTCAGCCCACCCCACGTGGCCAGAAGCCGCCATCACCCCGGGCATCCATGCAGAAGAGCCAGCTAGACCCAGAGGGCCCTGCCAAGCCCCTCCCGCCCCCAGGACATGCCCGTCACAGGGTGAGCGCAGGGCGAGGCGGCCCGGAGGGCAGTGTGGGGTCCACTCCAGGGTCAGAGCCACCAGCAGATCCCAGCCACCCCCACTCACAGGGAAGGTCGCAGTGCACGGCCTCCAGGGGGGTTGGGCAGGGTCCCCAGCAGGGGCGAGGCCTGTCGTGGGCATGCAGGGGGGCCCCTTCTTTGCACATCTGGCTGCTTCCCCCAGACACCCACTCCTGCCGCCCAGACCTCAGGGGCCCCAGAGTGGGGCCTCGTGTCCTCAAGGCTCACATGCAGAGGGCAGGGGCGTGCGCAACGCTTGGTGGGCCCTTGGCCCCCGCAGACACCCCCCTTTGCCTGGATCACTGCCCCCAGTGAGCGCTGAGGCCAGCTGAGTCCCCTGCCCCAGCCTGGGGATCCGCTCAGCCCTCCTGCCTGTCCCCAAAGGCTCCTGCACTAGCCAGGGCTGTCACCACCCAGCCTGGAAGTGCCTGGTGCTTTGGTCAGGGTGGGATTTGGCCTGACCCCTCCTCCCCCTCCAGGAAGCCTTCCCTGGGGAGGCCCAGCAGCAGCTCAGGCGGGAGGCCCAGGGACCAGGCCACGCTCCCGGGCCCCAGGTGCACCTGGTTTTGTGGGCCAAGGAGAGCAGAGACTTAACATCCTCTCCCGCCTGACGGGGTAGCCCCACGCTGAGCACAAGCCCATCAGAGCCTCAGGTGGGCCACATTCTCCTCGCCCAGACATCTCAGGACTAAAAATAAAGGAACGCCTGTCGGTCGGCACGGGACCCGCGAGAGCCGCCTGCAGCACACGTTCCTCGGCATCAGCTGTGCCGAGCGCTCCGCAGCCCGTGGGCGGAAACACAAACATTGGCATCTAAAAATACTGGTCCCCGAGGGGGACATGCTCCCCCCTCCCCCCTGCCAGGGAGAAGACATCGTCCCACCCACCCTCAAGGGTTCGGGAAACAGCAAGGTCTGCAGGGACGGGCGTGGAGTGAGCAGTGCCGCGGGGCACAGCAGGGCTCCCCGGACACTAGGAGACAGTGCCCTGCCAGCATGGCTCACCTGAAGCCGGCGTCTGCGGGGCCCACCCACACACCCCCACCTGGCCCCAGGCCACCTGCCCTGTCCACCGCAGCACCGAGGGATTCGCCAGCTCTGGCCACTCGGCAGAAGTGCCCGTCCTCCAGGGAGGCACCAAGCGCTGACCCCGCCGGCCCTGCCCGGCACCCCTCACCCATACACACGTCACTGCGTGTGCGCTGCAGCCCTGCCGGCTGCTGTCTCCACACGGAGACCTCCCCATGCGGCCGTAAGCGCTCGTGGGCCGGGAGGGTGGCCACACGCCCCGCTCAGACAGCCCCCAAAGACTGGCTGGGCTCACCAAGGTGGCAACGCTCAAGTCCCCTTCCATAAGGAGCTGCAAGTCCCCAGGGACCGCCCGCCCTTAGGCCTCTGAGGGGACACGCCACGCTGTCAGAGCCAAGCCCGAGCAGGGGAAGGGCAGCACCCAGACTCTGAGGGGTACTCCCTGGCTGCCTGTCCCCCGACGGCGTGAACACCATGGATTCGTCACAACGGAAATCAAAACAGACACGCTGGTCTCTGAGGCACCCTGGGGATGGAGGGCTGCACCCGTGGACAGGGGCCTCTGGACCTTGGGCAGGTGTGTGCAGAGGTGCACGTGTGTGCAGGTACGTGGGTGCACATGTAAGTGTCATGTAGAGGTGTGCTTGTGTGCAGATTCATGTGTGCAGGTGTGTGTACTGGTGTGCATGTGTGAAGGGTGTGCCAGGTGTGTGCACAGGTGGAGGAGTGGGCACAGGTGTGCATGTGTGAAGGGCGTGCACAGGTGCATGGGCAGGGGTGTGTGCACAGGTGGAGGTGTGTGCCCAGCCCACAGGCTGGCTGTCAGGAGGAGGACCTGTTGGCGACAGGGGTCCCACCTTTTTGGCCTCTGCCCTGCGACCCAGCTTTCCAGACGGGGGCAGTGTGGAGACGGAGAAGTCGTTTGGGTCTTCACAGTCCCGAATCTTCGACTCCTTGATTAGGGAATCCAGTTTCCTCTTGGCAATGTTTTCCACGCGCTTCCGGTTGGTGGAGGCCTGCAAGAGCAGAGGCCAGCCGATGGCATCTGTCCCCAGCCCCACAAGCAGCAAGGGTGACACCCGAAGGGCACTCGCACCCCCTGTGTTCACTCGCCCAGGCTTGTGGGGCCTGCGACTCGCTCAGGACCACGGGCAGCCTTGAACCCCGGCCCACGGGGGCCCAGCAGACAGCTTGTGTAGCGCCTGGCCCAGTGGGCAGCACAGGACGTGGGATCCCACCAATGGCCACACGTGGCTCAAGGAGACGGCAGGGCAAGGGGCAAACTTCAGGGCAGCCGCCCTCCCTTGTGTGGCCAGATGAACCTGGAGCCCAGAGGGCCTGGGCCTTGGGCATCCGGACAACCCCGGTGCAAGGGCAGAGCGGGCGCACGGTGGACGTCAGAACGTGGTTCACCGTCACCCTGGACCTGCTGGAGACACGGCCACCCACAGTTGGGAGAATGCTGCTGCCTTGGGGCTTTCGAAAGCAAGGACCCAGCTGTGGCCGGGAAGCTCCTGCCCGGTAATTCTCCCGCCGCACGGCCCCCGGGGGAGAAATACAGTCTTCGCTGCCTTGTAGCAGCAGCAGGGGCTCGGAACGGCGCCCAGAGGCGAGAAGACGCTGATTGCGGAGTCCCCGAGTCCCCGAAGCCCTCCTGGCTTCCCAGCCCCCAGCCCCCGCCGCCAAGACAGCTGCCCTGAGGATGTGGTGACAGCCCTCTGTGCAGGTGACCATAGGCGGGACCCCTCATCAGGGCTGGCCCTGGAGGAGGGTGGGTGCTGGGGGACGGGGGTGGGCAGGACCAGCCGGGCTGGCCGGAAAGAGCCCGGCGGTGTGGGCAGGGATGGGAATGGTGTGGAACCCGGGGGGCCGCCATCCGCCAGGGCTGCCCCTGCTGAGGAGCCAAGAGGACTGGGCAGCGCCGACAGCACCCCAAGAGTCGGCTCAGAAATGGGAACCGACACAGGCCACCAGCAGGTGTGTGGTCGGCCTGCTGGCTGGGAACACAGGGTTGGTGCCCGCCATGTGCAGGGGTGCGGTGGGCAGGCGGGAAGGGACCCCCAGGCCCAGCACACTCTCAGCGCCCAAACGCAGCCCCTCTGCCCCAGTCGCCTCCCTCACCCAGTCGCCCTGACGGCAGGACGAGAGGCTGCTCTGCGCTGCAGGGCCCGCCCCAGTCACTCACATCCCCGCTGAGGAGCTTGCAGTCCTCGTCGATCTCGTCGGCGCTGTCCTCGTCGGACACCTCTCCCTCCTCCGCGTCCTCGCTGATGTTGGCCGGGAGCTTCTTCCCCTGGGGGGAGGGGGCGACGGGGGCTGAAGAAGTGCCGGGAGCCAGTGCGGAGCCACGGGACCAGCCAGCGCCGGGCAGGCCTTGCTCAGGCCACGGGGGCCAGACCGCTCCGCTCCCTGCGGCGGCTGCGCCGTGGGAGGGATAGGCCAGCAGGTGCACTCAGAGGTGCCCGGCCCCCGTGACCACCCCAGGGAGACTGAGGCCGGGCAGGAGGACGTGACGCCCGCCTGTCGGGGCAGGGCCCACCTTCACCAGGATCTTGCCCCGGAGCATCTGTGGGGAGGGCAGAGAGGCGGCATCCTCGCTGCTCACTGAGGACAGGTCCAGCTTGTCCCCGAGGATGTCCGTCAGGTACTGGGCCATTTTCTTCTGCTGGCTGACGCTGCAGTGGTTCTCGATGGACAGGATCACTGGGTACCTGCGGGCCCAAGGCAGGAGGCAGGTGAGGCCGGGGGTGGGGAGACGGGCTGGGCAGCACTGGGCAGCACCAGCGACGGCTTCGAGAAGCAACCGAGTGGCAGGAAAGGCGGGGAGAGCCTTAGGAACAGGGAAGGCCATGAGCCTCTCTCCCCAATTTAAAAAAAAGGCAATTAGAAACTCCAGGGAAACGAAACGTCTGAAAAAGCCACGGTTTAAAACGACGTGGACCAAACCGAGGCGTGACGCGGAGCAGCGGACAGGCTGAGAAATGGGACCCCGTGGCCCGGATGCTGGATGCACCGTCCTGCGTGCCGCCCCAGGGTCCCGACACGCCCCCCCAGAGAGGGGACAAGCCTGGCGGGCACCGTCTGGCAGGACGCGGTCGCTACTGTGCGGTGCAGGGGAGCAACACGCACGGGGCTCTACGCCGTGAGCATCTCAGCTTTATTTACTCTTAACCATGTGCACGTTTTACTTGGATTTTTACCAAAAGGCAACCGTGATTCTGTTAGAAAACGTAGGTGACCCAGGACGAGAGGGCGGGAGGGAAGCGAGCCCCGTTTGCGGGGAGAGCGAGGCGCGCGGGGAGGACACTGTCTCCCGGTTGTTTCTCGGGAGGGAGCCGGCCTGGTGGCGCACAGACTGCCGCTGGAGCAGGTGCCAGCCGCCCCGGACCCCAGCAGGTGGCTCCGCCTGCTATCCCAGGGTCGCTCCCTCCCGCATGGGCCGCACTTCCAGGGAGGGCTCTCCGTCCCTACTCCTAAATCGGTCCTGCCTTTCCTGCCTCCCTCCCTGCAATTAGCTCCTCCCTCGCCCGCGAGCAGGACGCGAAGGTAACTGGCAGAGCGGGAGGCGGCCTTCTATTTCTGACGCTGAATTGGATTCTCGTCAGCAGTGTCTGCGGCCACAGCTGAGCCGCAGCAAACTGAGTCTGGACACAGAGTGGCTCCTTGCGGGTATTTACGCAGCAGCCACGGCCGCCGTGGGAGATGACCCGGGGGTGCCGGCAGGTGTGGGGACAGGCACCCCACCCTGCTGTCCGCTCCCCTCTGCCCAGACCTGCGTCCCAGTCCCTCCCCGGCCCCTCTCTCCTCAAGGAGACACCCGGAAGCAAGACCAGCCCCGGCCACTGCCCCCCAGAAAGGACGTGCGGGAGGGGCAGGAAAAGCCGGAGCCTGGAGCCCCTCCCCTGAGGTCGCTCCCCGGGCCCAGCCACTCACTCGTTCTTGACAAAGGCATATTTGTTGATGGTTTCGATGACGTCTTTGAAGAGGATCTTGGAGGTCAGGGTGTAGCCGTGGTGCACGATGGGCTCCCCGTCAGGCCCGTCCCAGCAGTCCACTGTGGGCAGACAGAGCTCAGCACCCGGGGGCCCGGCCGCGGGGGCCGTGGATGCCCACTGGAGGGGCAGCCTCTTGCTCAGGCACGCACACAGACGCGGCCTTCCCGCCCCTGCCCAGAGCCCCCGGCGGCTTCTCAGGCCCAGCCCCTCTCCCCCGGGAGATGCCAGGCACGGCCGAGGCCCGCGTGCGGGGCGCTCACCCTCCACGCAGCGGCAGCCGGCCTGCAGGACCCAGGCATACATGTCCACCCGGGACTGGGACATGAGCTGGTCGCCCACGAGGTAGGTGTTGTGGGAGGAGGTGATGAAGTAGTGGCTCAGCGGCTGCGTCATGTCCTGGTGCACGCGGTGGTGCTCCGGGTTGAAGATGTCGCCTGCAGGGCTCCGCGTGTAGTTGGTGAAGCCTGCGGGGCGGGAGCGGGTCAGCCCTGCCTCTTCTCACGGCTGCTCCCCCCATCATGCGGGACGTGGAGCCGCCTGTCCAGGCCCCGGCTGGCCCCGGTGCCCCCGGCCTCCCAGGACACCCGGGCGGAGGGTGGCGCCACTCACCATCGATGCCCAGCACCCCCTTGCTCTTGTTCTCGGGGCACGGCTCGAACTGCGCGATGATGTCCCGGCAGCTCTCCAGGGTCACACCCATCATCTAGGCCACAGCAGGGGCAGGAACCCAGGCTGACCCCTCACTGGCCTGGGCTGGCCTCGGCGGCTCCCCCAGCCCTCCCTCCACCCCCTCCTGGCCCCGGCCCTGCCAACCCCGTCGGGGACGGCCGAGGTGGTGGGCCCAGAGTGGAGTGGAGCCAGAGTGTGGGAAGGCACAGGAGGACGAGGACCCAGATCCTGCCTGGGAGCCCCCGGCCCCCGGCCCCTGCCGTCCGCCCGAGTCCCTGCACGGTAACTCTTGCAGGACAGCCAAGCACCGCAGCCCGGCTCAGCACAGCCCCCGCTTTGAAGGCCGAGGACCTCCAGGGCCCCGCGGTGCCATCAGGGCCAGAAGCACCCAGGCCCCCAGGGCAGGCCCACCGGCGGGACCCTCAGAGGTCCCCGGGACCATGGTGGGGTAATAGGAAATGCCCAAGGCCCGGGAGCCAGGCCAGGGGCTCAGATCCCCTGCCCAGAGGACACTGGTTTTTAGGGAGAGGTGCTGGAAGCTCGGGCCAAAGGTCAGGCAAGGAGGGGCCAGTCCTGCCCTTCCCCCGCCCTCTGCTGCCCCACGCCCGCCTTTGCAGGATGGAGGCCGGGCTGTCTGGGACCACATCACCACAGCCGCGCTGCCCAGTGACAGGCCAGCACGCAGCCAGGCTGGTGCTGCCTCTCCCACCTGGGCCAGGCCCCAGGGCGTCACCCAGCTGGACGGGGGAGCGTCTGTGAGGGCTCCAGGGAGGTAACCAGCGGTGCGCCAGCCCTGAGGGCACCGTGTAGCCTGAGCCCCTCCCATGGGAGCTCTTTCCACTGGGGTCTGGTTTCCCCTCCCCGGCATGGCTGGACTTCTATTTCTGCCACCAGGGTGTCACCCCGTCTCCACCTGGGCCTGGGCTGAGGGACCCAGACCCTGAACCTCTGGACACCAGGTCCCTGGTCAGAAGCTGTAAACCTTTCCCACCCACGTGGCAGCCCCAGGGGCTGCTCCCTGGAACACGGGGACTGAAGCCCATGGGGTGCTGGATGCTGGCTGTGACTGCCTGGTCCCCACGCCCTCCACCTAAGCTCAGCAGCCTCACCTTCTGCTCCACCTCCAGGAAGCGCTGCAGGTCGGTGGCATCCAGGTGGTCCTTGTGGTCGCTGTAGGTCAGCATGAGCAGGTAGAGGTCCCGGCGCGTAGACATCATCTTATAGAAGGCACAGAACTCCTCGAAGCCCAGGGTTCCCTGGTGGTCATCCGTGTCTGCTTCCTGCAAGGCAAGGCCTCGGGTCCCATCCGCAGCCCGCGCTGCCTCCGCAGGGCCCTGCAGGCCCGCCCCCTCCTCAGTCAAGGCCAGGCTGCGAGCCCCGCCTCCCCCCCTCGCCACTGCCCACACCACGGCCTTAGTTTGCTCCCTGGGCATGTGCAGCCGCGGCTCGCTGGGCTCCCCAGTGTCCTCCCACCCAGAGGACAGGCAGTGGCCTTTTGGAAAGATGCATATCTGATGCGCCCCTACACTACTGCATCCTTTCAAGATCAACCCACACTGGAGTCCACACTCCGCATGTGAGTCAAGAGTGCACTGGGCTGGCTAGCGGCCAGGCTGCCCAGATGAAACCTGAGGTGCTGTAGGGCTCAGGGGGGTCCCTGGGAATGGCCAAGAAAGGCTCCCGTAGAAGGGGCTGCTTGAAACCCTTGAGCCCTAAAGATTAGGGCTTTATCCAGTGAGGGCAAGGGAGCCGCGGTGGGGTGGGGTGACCACATGGCCTACTTGGCAGTGCCGGGGCCCTGGCGTGACGCCCCAGCTCAGGCCCCTCACCGGGAGTGCCTGGCAGCACCCGACCGTGAACTCCACAGAGCAACAGAGCGCAATACATCAGGCTGGGGTGGCCCTGACAGCTCGTCACACACCTGCCCAGGTGGTCGGAGTCACAGAGGGCTGCTGGGGGACCGGTGGGGGGTCAGCCACCCACCCTGACCCTGACCCTCCACTGACAACGTGGCCAGAGGCTGGATCCCACGTGCCTTGAAGGCAGGGTCCTGTCCCATGCCCCACCCACCCCCAGACCTGGACACACAGATGCATGGCTGGCCCGTGTCCCCAAACACTGGCCCAGTCCTTGGGCCTCCGCAGAAGTTACAGATTCTGTCCCCTGAGAAGTGCAAGCACTTCCTAGAAGCAGGGGTGGCCCCACCCGCCACACTCAGCATGGGGGCACCTGGGTGCTCCATGACTGGGGGTCTCGGATGAACCCTACTGGGGTCCTGCTCCCATCACCTGCGGGCTGAGGAGGGGTGCTCTGAGCAGCCCACCCAGTGTCTCCCAGGGAGGCTGGGAACAGGCCATGGGGCTGTCCCCCAAGCTAGTCACACCTCTCAGGACAGCTCGCTGTCCACGTCCACAGGGGAAGGCCCAGAGCAGGGCAGACGCTGGGCCAGCACCATGGACAGCAGCACACTCTGGCCTGTCAGCCACGGGAGAGACTCCCCACGTGGCCACGGTCTGAGGTGGCGGTGCCAGGTCCCCTCTGAGCCAGGAGACTCTCCAGAGCAAGTGGCCACAACCCCCTGCATCTCCGTCCCCAGTGGGGTGGGCTCTGGGGCAGGCCAGGCCCTGACGGGCGCTCCTGGCTGCGGTACTCCCTTGGCACTTCGGCCTGGTGGACTCCCAGCAGGACCAAGTGCCCACACCAGGTGCTCATGCCAAGGCTTGAGCCACATGTACTGAGGCCCAGCAGACGCCAGAAGACCTGGTGGGTCTGGGCCAAGAGCCAGCCACTCACTGCACCCAGGACAGGTGGGTCAGGGCACACGCTGCAGCTCCAAGGATCCCTCTGGGACAGGGAGCTGGGAAGGTGACCCTCCTAGGGGCCGTGGCCAGGGCCCTGAGTGTCTATGCCCGGGGTCAGCTGGCTCCGCTGCTCACCACACCTGCAGTCCAGGGCGGGCATCTGCCTGCTGGCCCCACGCAGGAAGGAAGGTGCTACGATGCTGAGGCTCTTGGGAAGCCTGAACCCAGCCCCAGAAATGCCCCCAGCGTGGTCACACGGCTGTTCTTCCCACCAGTGGAAACTGCACAGCTGCAGGAACACCTCGGCCGAGCCCGTTGCCGGGCCAGGCCTCGGCGGTCCACGTGTATTCTCGGGCAATTGGGCCCACGTTGGGCCCAGCCCACGTCTGCAATGCTCTGTTCGATTCAATGAAACTATGTCCAAGCCGCCTCTTTGCCCACTACACAGATCTCCCCTCCGATCAGACAATTTGGGGAAACGAGATTCCACTACACTGTTAGAGCGCCTCGAACTGGGCTGCAGGTCACGTCTTCTCTCCCTCGGCCCCAGCGCACCTACAGAGGGTGGCTGCACAGGTGGGCAGGGAGGCCAGGTGCTCCCAGACCAGGTGTCCACAGCTGGCCTGACCACTGTGGACAAGGGCCACTGGGTCTGAGCTGCCCAGGGCTGGGGTCCGAGGCCCGTGGCTCCATGGCAACGCCCTCTGCCCCAGCCCCACCTGCCCTGGGCTTCCTCAGGAGATCTGGTTAGAACGATGACAGGGCCGGGCCTGGGGCAGGCGTGGGACCAGGGGGTGGAAGTGCGTGCCCAGAGGTCCACAGTCCTTCAAAAGGCACAGGTGCGTGTGGCCTTCCCAGAGCTTTTTCAGGCAGAGACTTGAAGGGGTGACCTTCAGGCCCCAGGAGCCTGTGCACCTGCGTCCAATTCAAGGACGGGCGTTTGTCCCTTCTTCTGCTCCAAGGCCGCTCTCGGCACCACATCCCAAGTCAGCCTGTTGCCTGGGCGAAGGCCTGCTGACCCCAGAGCTGCCCCAGGGTCAGGAAGGGAGCATGGCTCAGCCTGGGCAGGCAGGGGTGCCGGGGTGCCAATGCCAGCCGCCCGCCAGCCCCCACTGCCCAGCAGACCCTGTCCCCACCGGGGCCTTCAAGAGGGCCCGCAAGACCCTGCGGCGCTCAGCAAACCCCTGAGAGCACCGCCCCCTCACTCCGCACACGCCACGTGCTGCCCTCGCCCCAGCAGGCGCCACCACCCACTGCGAGGGCGCAGGGCTGGCCAGGTGGAGCGTGTGTGCACGTGTGGGTCGGGGCATGCAGGGGCTGGTGGAGCTCGCGGGACCCTCTTGGCAGCCTATGCCAAGGGTTGAGGCCTGAGGGCTGGGTCTGCCGGCTCAGCCCTCCCCACCACCCGACCAGGACCTGTGAACAGGCGGGCCTCCGGAAGGAGAAACTAATTACAGACAATAAAGGCCGTGGCTCCGCTGAACGATGCATTTTCATAACTTCTAACGCCAGGGTTGCTGTGGGCAGGAGGCGCGTGGGGCAGCAACCAGAGCTGCTGCCCGACAGGGCCCCGCCCGGGCCAGTGTGTCCCCATTAAGACTGGGGGTCCAAGGAGGGGTGCGGCTTCACTCGGCGCCTGCCCCGAATGCCGGCCCAGGCGGTGCTCGGCCCCTCCCTGCGAGTCGCGGCGCGGCCCACGGCCCACCCCACAGGCCCAGGGCGCAGTCGAGCTGCCCCGCTATCTGCCGCAGACACTCGGTGGGGCCTGGCGGGGACCCTGCACGGCGCGGGCGACGCGGGTCTCACCCTGAACATCTGCTTCACCCGCTGCCGGGGCAGGTTCACGTTGAGCTTGTGCAGCAGCTGCAGGACCTCGCCGATGCTCAGGCTGCCGTCCCCGTTCTTGTCGGCCTCGTCGAAGGTCTGCTTCAGCCACTTTGGGCCGAGTTAGGGGCCATCGCGGGTCCACAGGCCCAGCACGCGCCCCGCCCCCGGCCTGGGGAGGAAGGAGTGGGGGACCCCGGCCCACGTGCCGGAATGCGCGACCCCACAGGGACGGCCGTGGGCCCGGCCCCGCCCCCCGTGCCAAGGATATTGGTCCCTGGTGCGCTGGCGGCGGGCCAGGCTATCCTCGTCGCTGATGCCGGCCATGAGGTAGCGCAGGCCGGTGACCCAGGTACGGGCCTCGTCTCCGCTGTGCGAGACCAGGTCGAGCGACTCGCGGGGGCTGCCGTGGTAGATGCTAAAGCAGCAGTTGGGGTCGAAGCTGCCGCCGGGGTAGCGCTGGAAGATCTCCGACTGCTGCCCCTCGCTCACCTCCTGGATGGAGTCGATGGAGACTGCGGGCGGGGAGGAGGGCACCGGGTCACGGCCTCCCGGAGGCTCCGCATCCCCCCAGCAGAGCCCCCGGGATCCTGGTGGCCTGGAGCTCTGCCCTTCGCCACGGGACCCCAGCGTGGGGGCCCCTGCCCTGACCCTGTGGTCTGTCCCCCTTTCTCTGGGTGTGGAAAAGACACCCCCACAAGGGAGGGCCCCCCCCCCTCAGGCATCCAGCCGGTCCAGGATGCTGCATTTCACTGAGCCCAGGAGTGGGCAGCCGGCACGAGCCCGCACGTGTCCCTGTTCCGAGCAAGACAGGTGACTGCTGGACCAGCGTGGTGAGAGCCCACGCCACCTTCACCAGCTCCGGCCGGCGGTGGCTTTTGGGGTCCTGGCTCGGCGCTCAGGTCACTGAGGGTTCCCTGACTGGCTGCGGTGTCCAGAGCCCCACGGGGCTGACCTGTCCCACGTAGGTGAGCTCAGGGGTGCTTCAGAGTCTGTTCCCAGCCTGTGGCAGGGGACCCCTCCAAGGCCAGGGTGGGCTCTAAGCACCCAGCTGGGTCTCCCTGAGTGCTGGGTGGGAGGCGGCACAAGGGCCGGGCCTGGCCTGGCCGATGTCCCCCTGCAGGTCATGCCCAGTCACCCCTTCCCCAGGGGCCTGCCGACCCTGTGTCCACCCGACGCCCTCGATCCTGCTGTCTGCTGTCGGCAGAGCTGCCTCGAGGCTGTCCCAGCGCCCGGCCGGGGGGCACTCAGTGTGTTGCGTGACAGTGTCCCCCACACCGCCAGAATACCGGCTCCGCGTCAACCGAGTTCCCGCGGGATGCCCAGTGCTGGAACAGTGCCTGGCTCAGAGCAGCCGCTCCCAGCTGGGTGCCGGGGCTCCTCCTGCCGGTGCAGCCTCGAGGCAGCTCCACATCCCCTGGCTCAGAGGGCGGTCCTGGCCCTGCCCCCACACTGGACTCTGGGGCCCAGGAGGCACCACCTGCTCCAGGAAACACCTTGCCCTGGGGCTCGGCTATGCACAGGCCCTCCTGGGCTCTGCAATGATGCTCTCCTGGGGCCCCGTGGGGGTTGCACCCTTGGCAACTGCTGGGCTGAAGCCCGTTCCTGGCACAGCTGGGTCTTGCCCATCAGCAAAGCCTGAGGAGGTCCTGGAAATGCCTCTGACCCTTGGAACCCCGACCCCGTCCCCTGCACGAAGCCTCCCGGCTCAGGTGGCCCCTGCAGCCTCCACAGCCTGAGCTGAGCCCTCCCCGCCAGGGGCCTGAGCCAGTGTTTGTAGCCAAGCCCCCCCCATGCACCTTGCTGGGGTCCCCTCCTGCTTCCGGGGGCTCTGATGGCCCTTTGCTCCCCAGCCCAGCCCCGCACCCAGCACAGGGCTGGCACTGGTGACCCCCTGTGCCCACTGAGTGCCAGGGAGCTCTGCCAGGCGGGCATGGGCCCTCCCCGTGGTCCAGGGGTCACTACGGAACTCCAAGGCCACCTGACCCCAGAGCCACCAGCAGCTGCACGGGAGGGATCCCCACGCGGTGAGCCACCCCACTCCACCTGCCGGGCCGGCCACTCACTCTTGGCCTTCTCGTTCTTGCGCGAGGGCCGCCAGCGGATGCAGGAGCGGTGCTCGTCCAGGTAGTAGAAGCGGGCCAGGCCCTTGGAGCTGCCGCGGAGCTTCACCATCTGCGTCCCCTCCTGCATGGCACGCATGCATCGCTCCACTGCACGCGACGGGCAGACAGACAGACACGGCGCGGGTGAGTGCCGCGGCACCCCCGCTCCTCACCGCGGCCCGTCCCCTGCCACCCGCCAGGCCACCCACCTGCCCACCACGGGGCCAGGGCCGACCTGGGGCTGCCTGCCACCCAGGTGCTGGCCGGGGACACGTCTCGATCACCCGCCCAACCCGACTGCCCACCGGGCCCCTGCCCCTCCCTGCTCAGCCACCGCCCCTCCCACCTCCGCCTGGACCAGGCCCTGCAACAATCGGCAACCGCGTGGGCCTGGGGCCCTGAGGGGTCGCCACTCAGACAGAGTCAGCATCAAACTCAGCAGCGGGAAGGGGGATGACACCCGGAGGCAGAGGCCAGCGGCTGTGCCAGCTCTCAGGAGGCCCCCGTGCCTGGTGCAGGGCGGGCCCCGGCCACCCTCACCCAGCCTGGCTGCTGGCCGGCCACAGGCGGCTCCCAGGAGCAGAAGCCTCCTGCCTGAGGGCCTGCAACCCCTCCTGGGGCCCTTCCTGGAAGCCCCTGCTCCACACGCAGCAAGGACGGCACTGCGTACGTCCATCCCGAGCCGTGCACGCCAGGGTGGAGATCTGGGAGGCTGCGGGACGGGGCAGAGCTCCACAGCCTTCCCCGGGACCACCTGCCTCTCCCCTGCCCCCGCCCCGTCCATCGGCCTCCTGTCGTAGCTGGGCCCGAGTCCAGGCCAGAGTCAGCCGGCCCCAGCCCAGGGACAGGCTGGTCCCTGCCCCACTCGGGCCCTGCAATCCTGCTCACAGAGAGCCCAGGTCCCAGAAGGTGCTGCCTGGTGAGGCAGACGGCAATTAGCCCCCGTGAGGTGCTCCCGACAAGGGATGACAAGTTGGCTGTGAGGAGGACCGTGGACAGTACCAGCCCAGGGGGACTTCTTGGAGGAAGCTAACATCTGACCATGAGCAGAAGGGAACTGCTGCAGGAGGAGCACGGGGAGACTGGGGTCACCAGGGGACACAGGGAGGTGAGGACACAGGTGTGGCTGTGGGATGCAGTGGCGCATGAGGCAGGACAGGGACAGGCCGCAGAGGCCCCAGGGCATCTGGCGGCTGGAGCAGAGACTTAGCCCTCCCGCCAGCACCAGCAGGCCTCCCGCACCCCATGCCAGCATCTGGAGCCTCTGTGTCCAGCACCAGCAGAAGCCCCCACCTTGGCTGAAGGTGCTGCCCCCCAGAGAGCTAGGGACCCCCTTGGCAAAGCTTCGGAACCACTTGCATCCCCCACACGGCACATTGGACCAGGGTCCCAGCCTGACCCCCTGCCACCGGGGGTGGGGGCTCTGGGCAGCTGAGGGATGGGGCCAGCTGACATGCTGGACCCGCTGATCCCGAGAGCAGTGGGTAGGAGGCCTGAGCCTTTTGCACCTCCAGCAGGGGTCCCACCCTCCCTGGGCACGTGGGCGGCCCCCGCCCCTTCTTACCCAGTGGGCCGAGCTGCCACCTCGAAGACAGCACCACACTCCCTCCAACCCAGAGGAACACCTCCGCCAGGCAGGCCACCGTTCTCTGGGCCCCGCTGTCCATAGATGGCCAGGGGCTGGACATGCCCAGACGATGGCAGGGGCTGGCTCACGGAGGCCAGCAAGGGCCACCCTGTGCTCAGCTGCAGGCCCGGCAGAGGCGGTGTTGGACGCAGGGGCTCCGTGGGTCTCGCCTTCTCTCCTCCCCCTCCTCCTCCCCCTCAGCGCCCTCCAAAGCCCCCACAGGGCTGTTCCCAGGCCCCAGTGGCATTGGCCCGCTTGTCACCTGCTGTCCCAGATGGCCCCCAGGCCAGCCCACTACTCTCCAGGGCCACCAAGGAGTCCCTGAAGAAGCTGCGTCCCAGGGGCCGGGGGCAGGGCAGGGCCTCCGCCCCACCCACCCTCCGGCCAATCCCCTGCACTAATCCCAGCCAGGATCCAGCCCAGCTGGCCGGAGGATTGAGGCCAAGGGAGCTCCCAGCTGGCAGCAGGACGGCTGGGTGCAGCAGTGCTTTCCAAGGCCCAGGCCCCCAACCCGTCTGGGGCTGAGGAATGACAACAGGACCAACGGGTGGCCCCTCCTGGGAACCCAAAGAATGCAGCTGTGAAGCCCGGGGGCACCGGTCTCATGGACCCCCCCGCCCCAGGGAGCATGATCAGACCCCGTGGGGCGGGTCTCCCTGCCATCCTTCCCACGCCGGGTGCCCAAGGCTGGCATCCCACCCCCGCTGTCCCAGCCTGGGCCCTGGGGAAGTCCCTGCTCTCGTCCCCACACCCCTCATGCTGAGGACCTCCTGAGGACCCCTGAATCCCGCGGGCAGACGGGAGGCCAGGCAGCCCATCCCCTGGACGTGCCCAGGCCTGTGACCAGCCTTGGGAGCCGCCAGGCCTCCTCCCCCTGCTCACCCCAGGCTGTGCTGGCCCCAGTGAGATTCTCACACCCTCTCTCCCCACATGGACGGGAGGAGACGGAGGCTGGGCAGCTGGGAGAGCCAGGGGCACTGCGGTCGGGGGCGGCAGGCCGTGCGTGGATAGCTGGGGCATTGCGGGCTGACCGCAGAGAACAGGACTACCCCCGGCCAGATCCCGTGTAATCTACTCAAAGCCTAACCCCAGACCCAATTAGGGGCCTTTGTCACAGAGGCTCTGACCGTTCACAGGTCAGCGGGCAGCTCTGCACTTTGTGTGGAATTGGATTAGGGAGTCATTAGTCGCTGGGACGGGAAGGGGGCCCAGTCCTGGGAGTCCTCAGGGAGATGGGGTGCAGGCCCTGACAGCACGGCCACCATGCAGGGGGAGCCCAGAAGCCCCAAGAGGCGGGTCCAATTACCTAGGGACGGACGGGCGGCCTATGGCCCGGTGCCCCAAGCTACACGGCCGTCCTTGCCCAGCCCTTCCTTCACGCGTGTCTGCAGGCCCCGGGCCACTTACCGCCACTCTAACGCCGGCAGCTGCCGGCACCCGGGAAGACCCGGCTCTGCTTCTCTGCCCACGCCTCCCTGCCCCGGGATCCACCTGCTCTTCCTCACCCTGGGCCGAGCCCCAGTCTGGGCACTCCTGCCTCCCGCCCACCCCCTCCAAGCCCCCCACGGCTGTCCCCGGCCCCCTCCGACCCTTGAGCCGTCAGCCACAGCTGGTGCCTCCCTCAGCTGGGGGGCTCAGGTGCCCCCACCTGCCTGAGCAGGGCTCTGAGAGGGGCACAGTGAGTGCCAGGCCCAACCCTACAAGGTGGGGCCCAGGCCCCTGCACCCCCACTCCCGGCCCCAGGCGTGATCCTGCGCTGAGCAGGCGGAGGGAGGCCCAGCTAATCCTCCCCGACGCAGGACGCGGGAGCCTCCCCCACGGCCCTGAGGGCCAAGGTGACCCCCACCCCCTCCAAAGGACAGGCGGACACAGAACCGCAGTGGGGAGTAAAGCCAGGGGTGCCCTGGACCACAAACACCCCCATGGCACGGCTGAGCCAAGACCAGGCAGATGCCATGCCCAGGTCGCTGGCCACGGGAGCCTGAGCTGCTACCAGGCCCTGAACCTGACGGCTCGGCCGCCCCACGCCAGGAGAGGCAGCCCCCGTCCTCAACAGAGCCGCGTCCCCGCATGGGCAGCACACCAGCCCCCTCCCTGTAGCTCCTCAAAGGCGCAAGGGGGGCAATGCCAGCCAGGACCCCCCTGTCCACATGGGGTCACCCAGCCAGCCCCACCGTCTCTTCCTCAGCGTCACACACAGGGCCGGGGCCAGGGACCCCAGAAACCCCAACCCCATGGGCTGCCGGAAAGCAGACCCGGGGCCCACACCTGGAGGCCAGAGGAGCCCCACCCCCCCACAACAAGGTCACGGAGGCAGCCACCCCTCCCCCACGCCTCGCCACTGCCTGGCCTTGCATTCACCCCGCCTGCCCCAGGCACTGGCTGCCCCAAACAGCTCTCTGCCCTGCGGGTCCTCACAGGCTTCGGGCCCCAACCACTGCCGTGCCCTCTCAGGCGGCGCCCCCCAGCTCCTCCTGCGGAGCCCGCAGTCCCGGCCCAGCTGCCCTGCACCTGCCCCCACAGGGGCTCAGGTGGCCGCAGAGCACCACAGCTGGCCTTGGCCCTGCAGGAGGCTGGACCTGCCACCAGGACAACCCCTGTGGCCCAGGCCAGGCCAGGCAGGGGCCAGTAGCTAGGTTGGGGGAGGCAGGGCCCTGGCCTCACTGCTCACCGCCCCCCAGGTCCCTGCACATGGCAGCGGCACCCCGGCTCTTGGAGCACTGTTGGGACCTCAGGGCCCTGGGCCCCGCTCTGTCACTGCAAGGCCGCGACCCAGCACACAGCAGGGGCTTGCTGGGCCAGTGTGGGCCAGGGGGGACGGACAGGACCGCGGAGAGCCACGGCCACCAAGCCTGCTCTGGGAGACAGGAGCCAGCACCCTGCACAGCTGTCACCCTCGGTCCTAGAGAAGCCTGGTGCATGGACGCACAAGGACAGACAGGTGGATGGGCAGGGCCACCCCCCCGGCTGGGGGGAGGCCATAGGAGGGCTCCATGCCGACACCCAGAGGAGGGTGCCCAGGGCCCTGCCTGTCCGGGAACAGGAGACTCAGACCTCCCCTGGCCTTGGGCGGGTCTCCCCTCTGTGCCTCAGTTTCCCCTGCAGCCCCTCCTTTCTTCCCCGGGCCCTGCACGGGACGGCAGCAGGCGGCGGCTGCTTCAGGATGAGGAGTCAGCACTGTCAGGAGCCAGGGCAGTGTGGGTGTGATTGTGTGTCTACAGTGGACATCGATCCTGTCCTAACACAGCAGGCCACACGCACCTCACGGCTACACTGACAAGAGGCCGGGGCAGCACGGCATCTGCCTCTCCCCGGGGGGCCGGAACATCAAGTTAATCTTCCAAAAAAACCCTCAGATCACACCCACAGGCTTCCCGCTTGTGCGCACATCCAGGGTTGCCCGCAGGTGCCATGGTCCCCCACAGCGGGGTGCAGGGACTGCACACGCCCAGTCTGCTGACCCCAGGGCACGGGGACAGCCCGGCACCCGCCCCAGGTCTGGCCCGGCCCCTGAGCCCCTTCGTCTTCTGATACGTCTTGGCCTTTCCACAGCGGCTTCAGAAGGACCCTTCCCTCGTCCGCCCTGCTTAGAGCGGCCAGCAGCAGTGGCCCGACAGCCTGTCCCCTGCACAGCCCTGCGGTCCCCGGTGGCCACCTCTGTGTGCAGGAAGCGCTCAGACAGTGCTTGGGGTTGGGAGGAGGGAGGAAGGGGCTACCTGCCCCGGCCTTGCGGGATCACCCCGGCCCCGCGGGAGGGAGGCCGGGCCCACACACATATGGTGGAGATTATTTAAACATCTGAGAGAAGCGACTGGCCCCCCCGCACGTCTGGGCGCCTCCTCCGACTATTTTTATTTTATCAGAGTGTGAGTCGGCTTCCTGGACCGCCCCGCAGGAAGGACCCCCATGGCTGTGCCAGGCGGCAGCGGGGCAGTGGGGCGTTGGCAGGCCTGGCCATCCCCAGAGAAGACTAGGCGGGAGCAGCAGGGCTTGGCGCCCCACCTGCCCGGATGTGCCCTTCTCCCCGAGCTGTGCCCTCTCCGCATGGCGGGCAGCCGGCCCTCGGCCGCAGAGGGGCGAGTTTGGAGGGCAAGAGGCCCAGACCCACAGCACTGCCCCGAGGGCAGGCGGCAGGACTTGGCCCACTTGGGCCGCTTGTGGCCCCACCCTCCCAGCCCGTACACAAAGACCTGAGTGGGGGTCAGGGGCTGTGCGTCCCAGAGGGTGGGGACAGACTCTCGAGGGCCAGCCACGCTCCACCCGCCACACCAGCTGACCCGTCCCTGCGCCTGACCCCCAGAGCAGGGTCAGCCCACCCCCGCCAGTGGCACCTGCTGCTGCGAGAATAATCAGGGCCCCCTCTGGGCCCAGAGGGAGGGTCACCCCATGGGGAATGGTGGACAGAAGGATTTCTGACGGTCACAGGCGTCCAGAGCTGTCCCAGCTGCATGGGAAGGGCCGAGCGTCAGGAGCTCGCACTCACGGACGTCCCAAGCAGCTGGCAGTGGTGGCCAGGGGACAGGACATTCCCTGAGGCCGTGGCTCCCAGCGCCTGCCCCCAGAGGAGCCCCCCACTCTGCCTCCCTCCTGCTCCAGCCACGGGGGCCTGGTGACTTCAGCCCAGGGAGGCCCCAACATCTGGCTTTTTCTGCCTGCCCAGCAGAGCCCGGGGCCTCTTCACGCTGGTCGGGCCGTGTCTTGGCCACAGCGGCCACGGGACTCCCCATTCCTGCCCCTTTCCGTCCCCGATCCCCAGTCGGCGGCGTGTGGCAGCTCAGCTCACAGCAGTGGCGTTAATCACGTACGCAGTCCGGTGGGGAAGAGGACTCTGCTAATAGCCCATTTCAGAACTCCCCGTCCCTGGAGGTGTCCCCCGTTCACATGTCCCTGGGGGCTCCGTCCCCACCACAAGCCACGGTGGCCTCCTCTTCACTCCCTGAGCAGGGCACAGCCACCGAGGGACACAGCTGCCCCGGCTGGCCTGGGGCTCTCTGGAGGCAGGTGCGTGGCTGATGCCGGCCCCAGGCCACTGCCCAGGACACCCCCGGCAAAGCTGGAGAGGGAGCCGGGCTCACGGCAGCCATGGGGACTTTCCTGAAAGTCACCAGAAGGCCCGCTCTGCCAGCCAGGAGGAGAGGGAGTCCCCACCGTGGGGCAGGGGCTACAGCTCCAGGGGAGGGCCCCGGAGGCCACATGTGTGGAGCCAGCTCTGCCCCCACCCCAGAGCCCCGCCAGGCGGGGAAGCAGGGTGGTAGCTGGGCAGCTGCCAGGCAGGGCAGGCACAGCACGCAGAGGAGACGAGGAAGCGGAAGGGGGCTGGGCCATGGGATCCGTGCCCGGGCGCTGGGCCACTCCGCCAGGCCAGGCGGCCCGGGCCACCGCGAGGCCAGGAGCAGCTTCCTCGAGCATCCCGGCATCCTGTGACGTGTCCCTGCTCTCGCGGGTCCCCCGTGGGTGCCTCCTGCCTTTGGGGGGCCAGCGCAGCTCTCCCTGCCCCCGCTGACCCAGGAGGGCAAGGGCTGCCCAAAATCAGGGGTCTGAAAGTCAGTGCCATGGAGCTTCAGGAGGAAATGGTGCAGCCAGAGCCTGCCCGGTGTGACAGGGAGATGGCTAAGTCCCTCGGAGTGTGGCCTGGGCCGTGCAACGGTCTGAGCAGGCGGAGGAGACCCGGCCCAGCACAGTGTGGCCACGTCCCATGCCCAGGCCTTCACCTGGTGGATGCAGGGCCCATGCCGGACCCTTTCCCACAAAGGAAGTCTGTCCAGCCAGCGGGAGCCCACATACGCGGTGCTAGAAGCAAGATCCCAGGAGGGAACAGGCTCATGCAGTTACTCACTGCCGTCCCCTCCCCCAGCTGCCCTGTGACTGTGGGGCCCCTGGGCTTAGCCCCCAGGAGGCCCCTGCACCCCCCACATGCCTGCCCCAGGAGGGGCACTGCCCGGGCAGGGACAGCCCACGGCTCTCCAGAAGGTGCCAAGAGCCGGGAAACCATCGTCATCAGCTCATTAGCTGTGCAGATGGAGGGCCGGACCCAGGACACCAGCCCATCTGCTCCGTCCTCCGCTGCACGTGGAAACTGCTAAGACGTGCTGCTGTGGCCAGGGACGGAGGCGGGGGGTGGCTCCCAGCCACTGCCCTCCCAGGACCAGGGCTCTGCCCTCGTCGGCCGCAGACCCCAGGTGGGTCAGGTCCCCGGGAAGCTGGGGCCTGGGGGGCCCTGGCAGCGGCAGCCCCTGCCCAGTCGCAGGCAGGCGTCCTGAGCCCAGTGGCCAGCCTAGGGCAGTGACCCCACGGAGCTCTCTGCAGGCCAGGAGAGGAGGGATGTGCCAGGCCAGGCCCAGTCGGGGCTGTGGTCGGGGGTGGGGGGGCACCAGGGCGACCCAGACACACAGCCGTCCTGCGAGGGCCAGAGTCTGCGCTGGCAGCCGTGTCTGTGCCACCATGCTGCTCACCAGTCATAAAGCGCAGCCCAGGAGGGGTCGGGAGGGGCCGGCCTTCCTGCAGCAGCGCCGGCGGGCGCTTCACAGACACGCTGCCCGTCCCGACCGTGGGGGCTCAGAGAGGGTCGGTGCCTTCTCAGGGTCACACAGGCATCGTAGGCCCCACCATGGCCCCGCCCCCAGTCTGCCCAGCTGCGACGCCCATGTCCCCACATGCTGGCTCAGCCCCTCCCCAGGGTGACACCAGTCAGAGGGCAGAACTGGGCCCAGAACAACCAGGATCCAAACAAATTGCCAGAAGGCAAGCTCCCACCTCCGCGGAAACCCAGCCCCTCACCAGGAAGTTCTTCCTGGTATCTGGCTGAAGTCACTTTTGCTGCAGCTGCAGCTTCAGCCGCCTTCACCCTCTGTGTCCCCAGAGCCAGCGCTGTGTTTGGGGCGGACAGAGACCCTGCCCCAGCGAGGCTCTGCCCGCCCAGTCTGAAGACTCCTGCTCAGGAAGCCCCGGAACATCCCCTGCTCCGCCCCCCCCCGCCCCCCAAGCTCCTTCCAGGGGCAGCCCGAGGGCTCCGTCCACCCCACCGTTCTGCACCGTCTGTCAGGGCCATGCCCGACGCCCCGTCAGGACAGTGTGGCAGGAACTCTCCAACCCCGGGTACCGGGCGCCAGCAGCCTTTGACTCCGGAACCCTAGCAAACAGCAGCGAGCCCTGGGAGGAAAGGCGGCCACCCTGTCCGTGGTGCTGACCAAAGCCAGGGCCGCCTCCACCGGTCTGGCTGAGAGGGACGGGGCGGGGTTGGACCAGAACAGCCCCAGCGCCCCAAAGGCCAGAGCCCACCAGCCCCAACACCCCCATAACTGCCCCCTCTAGGCAATGGTATCCACTGGGCGCAGGTGGGCAGTCAGGGACCATGTTGGCACAGCTGGGGCCACCTCCTCCAGCCGCCCACCTGGACTGCCCGGTCCCCTCTGCAACGTCAGCATGCGGGCAGCTGATGCGGGTGGGGGGGCGAGGGGTGTGCAGATGTTGGTGGGGAGGGGCCACAGGGCCTCACTCCTGGAGACCCTGCAGGGAGGGGGCACGTGCTGCCTGTGAGGGGTCAGGGGTCACAGTGAACAGCCCTGGCCCTGGGCTCCCAGCTGGGACGGCCAGAGCTCCTGCACAGGGTCCCTCCTGCCCCCTTACCTTGGTCCTGGCTGAGCCCGCTGGGGGGCCCAGGCTCTTCCATGGCCCGCGGGCACCAGCCCCAGTTACCGGCACGGCCCGAGGGGGCCTGGGCCACGCTCTGACCCCTTGTGCCCCCTGAGCCCCAGCCTGAGCCAGGGCACCCTGAACACGGTGCCCATGCCCGACCCAAGCCGCGCTGCTGCTGCCACCGCCTGCAAAGAAGGGCAGGGGAGGGCGGGGCAAGGCGCCGCTGGGCCCGCCCCGCCCAAGGGAGCCCCACCCACCCTTAACCCTCGGCTGCCCAGCTCGGGGCCCAGCCGGCCGCTGTGCAGGAAGGCGGCAAGAAGGCGGGGGTCTGGGGTGGGCACTGAGCTGGCTCCAGAAGGAGAGGGCACGGCGCTCGCTCCTCCCACAACGGCTCCAAAGACCACCCGCCGCATCCATCCTGCCCCGCTCCCTCCAGCCCAGCCCCTCCTTCAGAGGGGTCACTGCAGCCCCAGGGGTGGGAACCAGACACTCCCTGGCTGGTCCCCCACCACCTCCAGGACCCTGCTCTCATTACGCCCCCTGGCCCAGGGGCTGGGTCCAGGACAGGCCGCCCCACCCCAGGAGGGGCTCTGAGAAGGACCCAGCACCTCCAGAGGTCACCAAGGTGACATTTCACCAGCTGCCCTGGCGGGGGTGTGGGTCCAACCCTGGGGAGATGGAGGCACCTGCTCCAGCCCCCGACTCCCCTCCCGTCTCCCACCATGCACCCCGTGAGCCCCGCGCAGCCTGCGGCCTGTGCGCAGCTGCCCGCCCTGGAGCCCACCCCTCGCCAGCCAGCAGCTCTGCCTCCTCCGGCGGGTTCTGCTCTCACTTGCTGCATCCAGCGTCTGAGGAAAATAACATTTTCCAGAACAACAGAGAGACTATCTGAGTGGTGTTCCGGAAGGAGCCACATCTGCCCAAAGCCCTGTCCCACAGGGGCTCGGCCCCTGCATCCCAGAGGGCGGCATGGGCGGTCTGTGTGGACACTGGGCCCCTGGTTTGGGCAGGGCAGGCAGGGGCCGCTCTGGACTCTCCTAGGCACGGTTGCCTCAGGTGTGACCACCTCGGGCAAGAAGAGAGGGCCCAGGTGTGGAGGCGGAGGGAGCTGCCACCTGGACCACCAGGACCCACCACCTGGGTCCTGAGTCTTGCCCAGGGAAAGCCCCTGGGCCTGGCTGCCTGGTGCCCTTAAAGGGGCAGCCCCCACCTCCCCCCGCGGGCCCTCAGTGGGCCCTGCCTCGCCAGTGGACGGTTTCTCCCATGGCCAACCCAGCACCGCCAGGGGCCCAGGGCCTGCGTCCATCCCTGGGGGGTGTCGTCCTCCTTCTGGCACCAAGTCTGAGTGAGGGTCCCTGCTGGCCCTGGAGGCAGATGTGCCAGGGCTGGGGGGGTCTGCCCGGCCCAGCGGTGGGTGCCCAGGCAATGGCACCAAGCCAGGAGCGACGGGGGGGGGTCCCAGCACCCCCACACCTGGGCTGAGACAGCCCTCACGAAAGCACTGGCATCCCCAAGCCTCAGAAAAGGAGAAACTGAGGCAGGCGAGAAGAAGGGGGAGGAGACAGACCCGAGGGGAGGGACGCGGCTCCCAGGAGGGGACGAAAGGCCCCTGCGCCTCCCCAAGAAGCTGGGCAGGACTCAGTTCAGGTTCTAAGGAGCGATCCACCGCCACCCCCGCCCCCCACACAGCCCCAGCTGATTTCCGCTCCGGCCGCTGTGATTAAAGGCCGTGATTAAAAGCCGCCCGCTGCACATGTTAATTTGCTTAAGATTCTCATCTCCTAAATCTCCTTTCTGGGCGTTTAAGCAGAATTCTGCCTTTGAGCGCATTTGGCCTGGCGGGTGGCGGTGGAAAAAGAACCAGCCGGGAATTTAATTTTCTCCTCGTCTGAAGAGGACGACCGGGAGCCAGCGTGGGCCCTGCCCGTACCCTCCCCGCGCCCGCGGGCTCCACGTGCTCAGGTGTGTGGGCGCCACTCGCGGGAGCCCCGCTCCTCCAGCCAGGCCACACCGCCCGACTGCAGCCCAGGCTCCCTCTCTGACCTCATCCTGTGGCCCGGAGCCGTCTCCTCGGCCCTGCCTGCTGGGACTGCACCTTAAACGCTGCTCCTGACCCCACCTACGTTTGGGTCCATCCGCGGGTTTGCAAGCGTGGCCAGGAGAGAGACTGGAGAACACCTGCCCGGAGACAGGTGAGCCTGGACCTTGGGCCCAGAGCCCTGGGTTCTCAGCCAGGCTAGGAGGTGAACAGAGCTCGTCCCCACCTCCCCTCATGCCTCGGTTTCCTTGATGCGCAATGGGAACACCGCATACGCGTTACCCAGGCCCGGGCTCTGCACCCTCCCAGGCTCCAGCCACAGCCAAGCCCGGCCCCGGGGCCCTGCCGAGCCCCTTGCCGCCTTCTGCACAGAGCTGACCCTGAGGGTCCTGGGTCCCTGTGTCGTGAGCCCAAGGCCACCTGCACTAGGTGCTGCCCCGACATCTCTCAGTGCCCACTCCAGGCCCTACAGTGTCTCCATCTGGTCTCTCTCAGCTGGAGGGGGCTTCCTTGTGCTATAGACTAGACAGGGTCCCACGAAGGGCAGAGAGCTGCCCCACTTCCCACGGTGGGTGGCAGCAGAGTCCAGGCAGAAGGCAGCCCCAAGCCCCCAAAGCTTGCCTTCCACTTACAGGTTCACGACTCCGTGGAGGGGTGTGAGGCGGCCCCTGCCCCGGCAGTCCAGCAGCACAAGCTCGCCTCCCTCTGACCACCAAGGAAACCATTTGGGTGGCAGGGAGGGGCCCCACCAGGACGGCCACAGTCCGGCTTCCCCTGCACCCAGGTCCCTCTGCGGGCCAGTGGGCAGCGCTGCGTGCAGTTGGCGCAGCAAGCCGGGGGGCACTGCCAGGTCCCCACAGCGGCTCCCAAGCAAACCCACCGCACACGAGCCCAGCACTGTGCGCTCCTGGACTGACAGCAGGGGGTGTGGCCTGAGCACACTCCACACCGCTGCGGACAGGAGCCGCAGAGGGCAGGGCTCTGCCCACCCCTGTGTGGCCCGGGGGGGATTCGCGGCCCCTCTGGCTTCAGTGTCCCCGAGTTGAACTGGGGGGCCAGCAGCTCCCCAAGGGCCTGGCCGGCCTGGGCCCTAAGCTGCGCCTCGGAGGAAGGGCCCAAGGGGAGGGCAGCGGCACTCCGTGGGGGCGTGGCTGGGGCCAGACCTTCTTGCACCAAAGGTTCAAGTGTGATATCCCCTTTGGTGGCCACTGCTGTTGGGAGGGGGCCCAAGAGCACTGATCTCAGGGCCACAGGCCCTGACCAGGCCCCAGAGGCAGGAAGCTGTGAGAAGTCGCCTCCTGATGGCAGGGCAGGGCCTTTATGGACGCCTGGGATTTCGGCTTCCGACTTCTGTCCCACATAAATCTCCAAGGAAACGCTTCCTGACAACCTGCTGCAATAGACTCTCGGCCGCAGTCCAGTTCAGCAAACTCGGCAGGCAGGGGCTCTACAGTCTGCCTGCCATAACTGTGGAACCCGGGGTCGCAGCGAGGGGCCCGACGCGCCCCAATCCTGCTCCTCGGAGAGCAGCCCACACGCCTGTATTGGAAGGGCCCCCAGAAGCCAGCGGGCCGATCTCTTTGCTTTTCAGATAGGGAAACTGAGGCAGAAGAGTCTTGCCCAGGGCCTCACAGCCAGGTGGACCCCACAGCTACCCCCGAGGGTGGGCTGGTTGCATGGGCCCTGCGGCCCCTTGCATGTGAGCACCATACACCCCTTGGTCAGCGGCAGAACGCTGTAATTACTGCTCAGAGTGCCAGGCGCGTTTAAAGCCAGAAACGGGAGCCCCTCCAGGGACAAGATGGTGCTGACAGCCCTGCCACTGGGAGGGACGGAGCCTGGCAACCATGCCAGAGACATTTCATCAGTTATTCAGCATCGAAGCCACTTTATGTTGCCTTCTCACCTGGTGCGAGGGTTCAGCCCAAGTTACGGCCTCTGCGAGGAAATGCGACCACCCTGCAGCCGACACGGCGACTCACCAGTGTGAGCTGAGCAACCTCCTGCCTGGGGAAGCGGCTGGGGGCAAGTGGCACCCAGCGTGAGGCAGGGCACGCCTGTCTTTGGGCCTTGTCGTGTCCCCGGTACAAAGATCCCCTAATCCCTCAGCCCCAGGTCCCCACGGGGCCACCCCAGTGATGAGCTAAGCCCAGGGCTCGGTTCTCGGGGTGAACGTCACAGAAGACACGTGCCCGGCTCAGGAGGAGACATACCAGCGAGGACCCGGCCTGACCGCGGCCACCCCAGCCTGACCGCAGGCCATGGGGACGAGCAGGAGGGCCAGGTGCAGTGGGAGCAGTGGGAGGTGCCACCGAGTGGTGTGGCCAGTGCAGGGTCCAGAGTGGGGTCTGGGGTGACATCCTGAGACAGTGGGGCCCAAGTGGACATCAGAACCAGAGGGGAGCGTGGGGTGCGGGCGTACGGCTGCGGAGACCCAAGCGCAGAGGCCCCAGGTGGGGAGGGGCTGCGTCTGGGCCTGGTGACCCCACCTGCCCCACGCCCCCATGCCAGCCCCCCGACAAGGGCACCCACCGGCTCCGGACCCCCCCGCGCCTGGGGAGTCAGCAGAGAGGTTCGAACGGAACGTCCCTAAATTCTCAGGCAGCGGAACGGAAAGAACGAAGAAGACAGAGCAGGAACCGCAGGACCTGCGGTCCAGGAGAGGAGGCAGCCGGGAGGGTGGTCTGGGGTGTGGCTGTCCCTGCGGCACCCCTCTGAGGCAAAGAACCGTCCTTGGAGGTGCCAGCCAGAGAGGGGGCCAGCGGGGGCCGCAGACGGACTGCACGCGCCCTCCCCGGCGCTCCACGGCCTCGGCTCACCGTGCGCCTCCCTCGTCGCCCGCCCCGGACGGCCCTGCTGTGGGCTAGCGGCCAGGCCAAGGTCGGCGGGCCAGGGTCCTGCCCCAGGCCGCGGAGCCCTGCAGGAGCCTGCGGGAGCAGGCGCTGCCCTCCCTGCCCGGCCTGACCTAGATTCCAGGCCTGCACGCGGCAGCCATGCAGAGCCTCGGCTGGCCTGGCACAGAGATGGGCAGGATTCCAGGGCCCCAGGCGCAGCTCCAGCCCCAAACTCACCCGCAGGCTCTGCCCAGAGCTGCCCACCACCTGCCCTCCCCGCACGGAGCCCCAGAATCCCTCCCAGGGAGGGCGCTGGGCAGACCCTCTGAGCCCCCGCACACTGGGCTGGGCTCCCAGCCACCAGGCCCTGCTGAAGGGGAGCCCACCGCTGCCCTGAGACACCCTCCCACAGCCCTGCACCGAGGGCCTGAGGCTCAGAGAGGCTGTGAGACCCGCCAAGGCCACACAGCCAGTCTGGGTGCAGCCTGGGCTCAGAGCAGCTCCCTTGGCCCCCACAGCCAGTCCTTGCACCTGTGTGCCACAACAGGCCGCTTGGACGCCTGCACCGATTGAAAATATAAAATCCTTGAAAGCAGGAGCATGTGCGCCTGTATGCAAATGTATGCAGATGAGCCCCTGCCTCCGGAGCCCAGAAGCCCAGGCCACAGGGGGCCCTGCAGCCCCACCCCTCCCTGCCCTCCTCCCTCCTGCCTTCTCCGCACACTCCAGCTGTCAGCCTGCGTTTATCCAGCGCCTGCTGTGTGTGAGCATCACGGGAGCTGGGGAAAAAGCCACAAGGAGATCAGGCCCCCTCTGGGCAGGGCCAGAGCAGTGGCCAGTGGTCCCAGCTCCTCGGGGGAGCCCTGGCTGGGGAGGCCTGGGCATCACAGCCCGTGGAAAGCTGAGGAGAGAACAGGCTGCTGCCCCGGGTGCAGGAAGGGCCAGCCCAGGGGAGGGGGCTCCCTCAGGCGGAGCCGGAGCTGCCCTCGGGCTTGGCCGAGTCCCCTGGGGTGCACTCGGAGCCACACAGGCATTCCTGCCTGTGCGTGAACTACTCCCAAGTGTGCTCCTCAGACCCCATCGCACCCCAACAAGCACAAGTGCGACGCCCACCGAGAGCGAAAACCGTCTGAAGCCTGTGGGGCAGCACCGGCTGACGCACGAGCAGGGAGGGCGCTGGACCCACACGGGACTCCTCACCACCCCCACTCAGGGTGCACCCGGTGGGTGGCAAGACCCCCTAACTGCTACCCTACCCGAGGCTCCCCACACACAGCCGTCCTGAGCCCACCCGAGCTGGGCGGCCGGAGGGGGGACCCAGCGCTGACTACCCAGAGGGGCCTGGCAGCTGCAAGGAACCAGCCCAACAGCACCCAGGACACCCTGGTGTGGGCTGACCCGGCTGGAGGCCCCGCACTCCGAGTAGACAGGCCGGCTCGTGTCACTGCACACTGAGACGCACCAGACGCGCTCGCCCTGCGCGACGCTTACGCAAGCGCAGAGATCGAAGCCGGCGAGGCCCTGGGACTACAAGAGGCTGGTGCGGGGAATTAAACGTGGCTTTGAGACCATCTCTGCTCAGACAGGTCTTTGGGGCAGGGTCTGGGTGGGGGCTTCCCTGCGGGCAGGGCTGGCACCCCCACGTGGCCACGCGGCACTCCCGGGGCAGAGGGCAGCGGAGCTCCTCCTGGGCCCACCCGGCATGTCTGGTCCAAGCCAGGCCAGCGCCAGGGAGCTCACCCAGCCCCTTCTCTGCCAAGGGTCCCACCAGCAGCCCCCGCCCCGGTGTCGTCGCCTGCTGCAGGCACCCTGCCGAGGGTCTGGCTGTCTGCTCCAGAGCAGCTGGACGGCAGGACACACCTGGTCGGCTCCCCAGCCTCGCGCAGGACAGCCAGGAGCCCCTCCCGCCCCAGGCCCCTGCGCCGCAGTCAGGGTCTCTGCGCTGCTGGACAGGCCTGGGGTGCTCCCACCCGCCCAGAGCCTGGGGTGGGTCAAGCCCCAAAGACACACGCGGGGAGCCTGGCCCCCACCCACACCCTTGGCCCCCTGCCTGGCCCCTCCCCGTGCCCTCTGCCCCCAGCACCAGCCGCCCTCGGACAGCGTGGGCCCAGCAGCCAACGAGCGCCATGCAGGCAAGTTTCTTTTCTTTCTTTAGGGCGAAAAAAGAGAAGAAGCGGAGCGAGAGGGGCTGCCTGTGAGGCGGATAAGTCACTGGGGATGCCCAAAAAAGGACTGAGGTGACGGCCCCAGCACAGCCCCACGGCAGGGCGGGAGTTGTCCCTGACCCCACTGCAGCTGAGACTCGGGGGGAGCCCCCGCTCAGCCTTCAGGGAGCTTGTCACTCCCCTCGGACCAGACTCTCTGAGGATGCTGCCTCCTGCAAGGAGTCCTCCCTGACCGCCAGATGCCTTGGGGTTGGAGACCGTCCCATAGGCTTGGCCTCTCGAGTAGGGTGGGTGGAGGCCCGCCCCACCGCAGCCCCCATCTTGGCAGCTCTCAGTCCCCAGGGACCCCTGGGGAGAAGCTGCCGGGGCAGGACACTGAGGCACCGGGGACTCACCCCTCGTTACCACAGCCCAGGAGGCCGCTAAGGAGCCACACAGGCCCACAGAGGAGAGAAGCAGGAGGCGGGCCCAGGGAGGCAGGGACAGGCCAGCCCAGAACGGCCACCGAGGTGAGATCTTTCTCCCGTCCCTGCAGGTGGAGGCAGCTGCCAGCCACCAGCCAGTCCGCATCTCGGCCCTCCCTGGAGCCTGGGTGACCCGAAGCCCAGGCCGTTCTGGACGAGGGACGGCCGGTATCAGACGACCGCCAGGGAAGGACCCTGAGCTGCCACGGCCTCGCATGGGTGCCTGAGGACTGGAGAGACCAGACCACGGGGTTCCGGATGCAGCTTCTGACCCTTAAGAAGGAAATGACAGGCCAGGGGCCCTGGCTGCACAGAGAGGACCTGACCAAGGGCCAAGGGACAGGCACAGATTACCCCGCAGTGCCAGAGCCATGGCAAGACTCCCGGGTCCCCCCCACCTGGGAGCCCCTTGTGGCTGCCAGACCTGGTCTCAGTAGCCCAAGCGCAGCCCCTCCCCCGGGCCCTGGAGGGGCAGAAGCAGGTCCTCTGAGGAGGGGCGGGCTCCCCCACCTAGACCCTGTGCAAACCAAGGTGAGAGGGAGGCCCAGCTCCCTGGTTTCAGATGGGGAAACTGAGGCCCAGCAGTGGTGGCAAGTGTGGTGCCACGTCTTGACCCAGCCCCCGCAGGGGCTGGCAGGGCTGTGGGGTGGGGCTGCCCAGGGCCGCCCAATGACCTCATGCGTCCCCAGCAGCAGCCCCATGGTGACGGCTGAGTCACCGCCCACAGCTTTTTAAGGCGCAGCTGAGCGCAAGGGGCAATTTAGGTCTTTTTGACGAGGCACGTGCCAGAGAACACAGGGCCAGAGCCAGGTGCGCAGACCCGGGCTCATGGTGTGGCGCTGCCATCCCCCGAGTCCCCAGGCAGGAGCCCACCCGCCAGGCGCTGGGGGCTCAGGTCGGCAGGAGCTGGCCACCCCGGAGGTCTCACGTGCAGGGGGGCCCTGTGCCCTTGGGCCTCATGGGCCGGGGTGGCCCCCGCCTTGCGCCTCGCGGGCCGGGGTGGCGGGCCGGGGTGGCCCCGCCTTGCGGCGTGACCAGGAGGTGTCCTTGAGCAGGACAGGCCCTTTAGGGGACACCCCGTTCTCCTGCCTGGGTGGTCGCCCAGATAAAGGCCTGGAAGGAGGTGTCTGGAGCTCGGGGCGAATGCAAGACGTGAGACCTGGTCCTGGCGGCTTGGCCACCCCGGGCCACGGCGACAGGCCACGGGCCGTGCTGGGCCTCGCTCTGGGTCTCACTTCCTGAACGGCGTCAATCCCCACAACCTTCGGCGTGATGATCCCGCGGCGATGCTGTTTCCTTGCAAATAGAGTATAATAATTCCCAAGAAAGCCGAGCCCAAAATAACTCACAATGCGCACTTGCCGGGCTGCTACCGGAGAATGGAACTGACTCAAACACAGCTGCAACATCGCATTAAAAATACACTAAACACACACGCACACGCGCAGCCCGCCGCGAGGATGCCTGCCACCACCCACAGCACGGCTCAACAGGTGTGGAGGTGAAGACGGGGGCACGGGCAGGGAGGGGGCCCTGCAGCACGGGGTGGGGGGCCAAGGGGCTCCCCACTTGCCCAGACCCCCGGCTGGGCCCTCCCACCCCTCCCCTCGGCCCCTCTGAAGGTTCCATCTCCCCTCACCCCCTGGGGCCACCCTGCCCCCACCCTGGCAGGCAGGTCCTCTGGCCACACAGGCAGTTGCAGAACCAAACTCAGAGCTCCCTGCCCGCCTCTTAGGGCCCCCAGTCACCCCCCTGCTGCCTCCTGGGCTCCCTCTGCCAGCCAGGGCGGGGGTCCAGGAGGGGGACAGGGCCTCCAGGCAGCTCCAAGCCCCTGCCAGCCACTTCCAAGTGCCCACTGGCCTCGGCTCCCGTGCCAAAGGGTCCCGGAGATGTGCCAGCCCTGGGCACTGTGCAGGGCACTGAGCGCACAGCCAAGTTCCTGTTCCAGAAACAAGGGCCCCGAGGGTGAGGGGAGAGCAACTCTCTGTCCTCCTGGAGGTTCGGCCCTGGGATGTGGCCAGTGGAGGCTGCCAGGGAGGAGCAGGGCCTCCGGGAGAGGGCCGGGCTCAGGCCAGGGCCCAGCATGCCCTGCTCGGCCCAGCACAAGAGCTTGGGCCACAAGAAGTGTGAGGTCTAGCCACCTCCTGCCAAGGAGACCAGCCTGGGCAGCAGGCTCCCGGGGATGCCCACACCCATCTGGCAGCAAGGAGACGGTGCTGAGGGGTCAAGAGCCTGAGCCGCATGCCCTGTCCCACCCACACTGCCCCCTGAGCACCAGCACTCACCTGCCCTGGGACACCATCCAGCCATCTTCCGAGATGGGCCGGGATGGCCAGGGCCACGCCGGGCAGCACTGCCAGGGAAGGGGCTAGTCCGGGTATGTCTGTGGTGCCCATCCTGCCCTCCCCCCCCAGACTCAGGGCCCCAGCCAAGCGAGGAGCTCCCTGGGCCCTGCAGGATCCCGGACAGCAAGGCCTGGGGTCGGCCACAGGGTCACCCCTCCCAGGAAAGGGTCAGGGTCCACTCAGGGCATTGCTGGCTCAGCCCCTGGGGGGTGGGAGCTCCGTGACCTTGGGCCTCCCCAGACCACCCCCTGGAGGGTGACCACAACACACCACACCACAGATGCCACATCATGCCCCCTCACGCCACACCACGCCGGTTGGCCTCTTCACGCATGCACGCCTGAGCTCCCCAGGGGCCTACAGAGTGGCTCCAAGACCCCCTATCAGGGCTGCGGTGGGAGTGGGAGGCCGCGGGCTGGGGCCAGTGCCAACGCCGCAGGGCAGCAACCAGAGAGGGCCTGGGGGAGGCCACAGGTGCCCAGTGCCCTGCCGGAGAGCCCAGTGGCCCTCTCGGCTCTTCCCACGGCGGACCCCTGCAGGAGGGGATGCTCAGGCTCTGTGCACACCACGCCTCCCGCAGGACCGCGGGCCTGGGCCAGAGCATGCTGGTGTGGACACGCCACAGGCCTGAGACGTGGCTCTGCCCGGGACCCAGCTGCCTTGTTGAAGAGGGGCTGTTCTGGAGAAGACCCTCTGCCTGCCCCCCTCCAGCGAGCCCCCCCGAGGCAGAGGCCCGTGCCCCTCCCCACCCGGCGAGGCCACCTGCAGCTCTGGAATGTCACTGTGGCCAGTGTCCCCTCCCAGAGAAGTGGCCACAGCCAGGCCTGGAAACTGGCTCTGGCTGGTCCCAGGATCTGCCTCTGCAGCTGGGGGCCGACGTGGAGGGAGCCCTCCCAGGGCCCCTCCTCAGGGTATCCCCACCCCGTCCCCACCGGACAGCCCCCAGGAGCGGCCTGGGCACCTTCCTGCTGATATCCTGGTGCCTCGGTCCCCAGGGCTCTCAGGAGCTCCCTCTTCCCCGGGGCTGGGGGCTTCCCCAATACCCCTACCACACAGGACATGTAGGAAGGGCTTTCCCGGCAGCCCCCGGCAGGGCCGTTCCACCCACGCGTGTGCTTGGCTGGGCGGGAAGCCCCAGCTGGGTCCTGCCCTGGCACCTGCCGGTGTTGGGAGAGGGTGTCGGGGCCTGCCAGGGGCTCCACACTGCCCACAGGAACAGGGACGCAGAAAGGGGCCACCAGGGTGGACACCAGGGCACAGCTGCCTCTGCTGGGAGGACAGAGCCCGTGGCCCCATGGGGGTGGGGGGAAGGGGTGGCAGAGGTGGAGGGTTCTGCCCCTGCCAGACAGGGTGGCCCTGGGCAGGCGGGAGAGCAAAGGCCACAGGGCCCCATGAGGATGCTGGCCCCGGGGGACACTCGAAGTGAGTCCCATGAGTCACCTGCGTCTCAGCCCCAGACCACGGCAGCATGCCGGGGTCCCGGCACCCTCCGCAAGGCAGAGGGGCCAGCACTCAGCGAGCGCCCTCTGTGCCCAGACACCCTGCTCAGCCCTCTGCACGGGTGAGGGCTCACCTGCTCTGCCACCCGCCAACCCTGGGACCACGGAGGTCACCACCCGAGCCCCCGCTTCCTCATCTGTAAGTGGAGAGCCAAGAGGGCCCGCTGGCGTAAGGCACGCAGGGGGTCTCCTCTCCTGGGCTGCTGCCAAGCAGGGTCCCACAGGGAGGGCGCAGCCAGGGAGCAAGGCAGCCCCCCGCCCATCCTGAGGACAGCGGGGACGCTGAGGCTGTGGGGCGTGGCCTCACCGCTCCTGCATTTTGGCAAGTTGCCCTGGCTGCCATGGGAAGACAGGGGGCTACTGCCATGGGGGTCAGCCCAGGCCAGAGTGCCGGTGGCAGGAGTGGGCAGCCCCGAGAGCACTCAGAAGGTGGCCCCAGGACTGGACCTGGTGGAGGGCGGGCATGACCCGATGGCCAGACATCCTGCTGGAGCAGCCAGGACCAGGTGTCCAGCGGCGTCTCCTCCCAACCCTGCCGGCTGCGTAGACAGTGCAACTCGGACAACGCTGCTCTGGGCTCAGCCAAGCTCCAGGCAAGCAAAGGAGCTACTTTTATTGTGCACCTGCTGCATACGAGGCCGGCACCACGGAGATCAGCTGAAGACACTGCCGGGTCGGGAAGAGAGCTGCCAGGGACTGGCCCTCCCATGCAGGGAGGCAGTGCCCGGTCTCTGGCTGGTGGGCACTGTCCTCGTGTGAATTATTGAAGCACCTCCTGGGCCCATCTGCTGCTCCCTTGGGTGGCTGAGGTGGGGTGACTGATGCATGAACTCCCCGCGTGTCTGTGGAGGGGCCTCTGCGAGGGAGGTGGACCCGCGCAGCCCCGGCCCCAGCCTCCTGCTGCTCCGGGTGGCGGCTCCCAAAGACCAGAGCCGCTGGGGGCAGCGAGGAGGGGAGGGCCGGCCAGGAGGGGCCAGGATCAAGGAGCCCCCCTCGCGGGCTCGCTCCAGGGCAGCGCTGCTGCCTTTGAGCAAGATGAAATACTTCCGCAGAGCTGCTCTCCTGCGAGGCAAGACAGCGATGGAGCGGCGGGGGGACCCAGACCCTGCAGCTCCCCGAGAACCTCCAGTCGGCTCCCGGAAGGCCCACCGTGCTGGGCCCAGAGCTGGCCTGGCTGCACTCAGCCCGGATGTCGCCTTCTGCACGCCTAGGTGCACGCGGCGCCCCCATGGCCTGGGGGGTGGGGACAGAGTGGCACCAGCTCAGCTGTCCCCCCACCCATGCAGGGACACCCCCCCCCAGCAGGGAGCCTTGAGGGAGGCCCTCCACCCGCCAGGCTGGGGGCCGGGACGGAGCCACTCTCGCTGCGCAAGGCTGGCGCCAAGAAAGACAAAGACCCCTGGGCCCAGCACGTGCTTCGTGTGAACAGACACACCCCACAGCACGCCAGCCCCTCCAGCGCTGGCCGGGATCGTCTCCTCCCCGGCAGCCTGGCGCAGGCTGGGGGCAGGGCTGGCCACAAGCATGCCAGGGGCTGGGGCTTGGGAGGCTGAGGCCGTCAGCACCCCACGGAGAGGTCCCATTGCCCTGTCCCCGCCTCCGTCACCAGGGCTGCAGATCTGGGGGAAGGGCTGTCTGCTACCAACTGCAGCTGACCCCGCGGGATGGTGAGGCCACCCTCTGCAGCCGGGTGGGAGTCCTCCGCACGCCACGCTACAGACCCTGCGGGACAGGTCCTTGGAGCCAGTTCCTGGGGCACGGGGCAGAGGCCTCCCCCGGAAGTGTGGGTTCATGGAGGTCGCTCCCCTTGAGTGGCCGAAGTTAATGGGGCACCCTGCGGCCCAGCACTGGTCAGCGCAGGCCCTGAGACCCGTCTTCATTAGCCACGTCCTCAGCTACGCGTTCAGGCTTGTCACTGCAGATCATGTTCCTTGGAGATGCTACGGCACGTGATTTTGAGGGGCGGGGGAGGTACACCGGCGGCTCCGGCCCCAGACCCCACAGTCAGGGCACAGCACAGGCCTGCCGCCCACCTGCCCTCGCCGGGGAGGTGGCGATACCCAGAGCCAGGCAGCAGCCTGGAGCCTTGGCAGTGTGCACCCTGACAGGAGTCCTCCTGCCCCAGACATGCCAGCCCCACCTCCTACCCTCACCGGGTACTGTTCTAAGTCGCACTTTGAGACCCGTTTCCAGGGAGCCGGGCAGCGGCTGCCGTGTGGCCAGATGGTCCCCTGAGGGAGAGTGAGGCGGGAGCCAGCCACCTGCCGCACATTCCTCACCTTCCCTGCAAGAAACCTGCTCACTCTCGTGACCATCACTGTCCCATCTTCAAAGACAAGGAAACTGAGGGGCAGAGGGCCCGTGTCTCACCCAGGGACCCGCAGCCCAGGAGTGGCGGGGGAGGCGGGTGAACCCAGGCTGGGGGCTCCAGGCTGCGCTTGGCCTCCAGCGAGCTGGCCCGAGGGTCCCGCGAGCGGCAAGGGGCCCCCAGCGGGCCCAGGGAGGGGGGAGGTGCTCGTTAATCAGCCCCTTTCATGTTTTCTGAAGGCCACAGGGACTGGCCCAGAAGGCCCGGCGCATCTTCACTCAGGAGGCAGTGAGAGGCTCAGAAAAAGTAGGGCATTTCAGGACTAGCTAACGAGGCACCCAGAGGCGCCGCCCCATACTGTAAGGCCACCAGCGCAGGAAGGGACAGCTCAGCACTCAGAACATCTCTTGAAGCATCGAAACCACTTTGCAAATGAAGACCAGACCGCCTCACGGGAGGGGGCTCCCCATCTCTGCCACCTCTGCCCAGGCCTGCCAGCCCCGGATAAGCCTCAGGGGCAGGGCCCAGCAGGTGCCGTGGGCTCTGGCAGAACCAGGGAGATGTATGCGTGGAGAAGCGGCCTCACTCCCCACTTCCCCAGAGATGGGGGGCCCCAAGGGCTGGGCTCGGGGAAACTGTGCCCACCATGGCCTCAGTCCAGGCATCAGGGCACCTCCAGCCACCACTCAGCTCTGCCCAAGACTGTCGGCTCTTCAGAGAACGGCCACGATCTGGGGGCTGTCAGGAAGCAGGAGCTGGGGGTGCTCAGGCACCTTGGTCTCTGGCCAGTGACGACCCCAGAGCTGGGCGGGGCGGAGCCCACTGCCCCCCAGAGGCAGAGAGGACGGACAGCCTCGTGTTGCTGCCCACAGCAGCCTACTGTTGGCCCGTTTTAAGGACAAAGACAGTGAGGCTGAGTCTGCCACCCAAGGCCGCCCGCTGACCCCATCCTAGGCAGGGCCCTGAAGAGCCACCGTCCAGCCTGGAGCAGAGACCCTTCCCCAGCGTAGACCAGGCTCCGCTGCCAACCTGACCCGACTCCGTTCCTGCCAGGTTGAGCATGTTCAAAGCCACAGGGCCTCCATCTGCATTTCCTAGTTCCGAGCTGCCCTGCAAGGCCTCCACGGCGCGGGCGGTGCTGGGGCCTCATCATCACAGCTGCCCGGGCCCCGGGGCTTGGGAGCCGCTGACCCAGGGGTACACGCAGGGCCCACAACCACAGCCCTTCCCCGCGGCAGCCAAGGACCTGGCGCTGGACCGTTTGATGAAAGGGGCATTTGCGAGACCCCTGTCTGCCTTCCTGGGAGTAGCAGTGACTCGCGGCTGCTGGGAGCCAGAAGCAGCCATCCTCAAGAGAGGAGTGAGGCCGGTCTCGGCCCCAGCCTGGCCTCCACATCCCCCAGGAGGCCAGGACCTCCCGGCTCCTCCCACCTCCAGCAGCAGCCCCTGGAGCCAGTGCCGCCACGGACAGACTGGGTGGCGGGAATGCGTCAGCTGGCCCACGCCAGCCCCTCCTCAGCCCGCGGGACCCAGAGGCATGAGGCTCGGGACCCTGCCTCTGCCGCACCAGTGTTGGGCAGAGTGGACCGTGTGACCATTGCAGGGGGCTGAAAAAGACATGTCCACATCCCGCAATCTCTGCACGTGACCTTATTTGGAGAAAGGATCTCTACAGACGTGATTCAGTCACGGGTCTTGAGATGAGATCATCCTGGATTAGCCAGGTGGAACCTAAGTCCAGTGACAAGTGTCCTTACAGAGACAGGAGATTCGAGGCCGACACAGGGGCGACGGCGGGGCGGCCGTGGGAAGACAGGCGGAGGTCGGACGACGTAGCCACGGCCCAGGGAGCAGCTGGAGCCACCGGAAACTGAGAGGGCAGGATGGAGCCTCCCACGAGCCCTCCGAGGGAACACGGCCCTGCCCACACCGCGATCCCGATGGCTTCTGGCCCCCAGAACGGCGAGGGACTAAAGGTCTGATGTTTTAAGCCCTACAGCGTGTGGCGAAAACTCCCCCATCTCGGGCTGCACTGGATGCCTGGTCCCCCCGCCCCCTGGACACCTGGCATTCGGGGAGGTAGGGACAGGCTTCCTGACAAGGGGGTGCCTCTGGCCCATCTGGCTGCCCAGGGGGCCACCCCCAGGGCACAAGGGCACAGCAGCCACAGGCGGGACGACCTGCCGGCCCCGCAGCTCCGGAGTGGGTGGCTTTGGACACTGCGCTGCAGAGGAGAACGGGGAGCACTGGTGGTTAGGTGACCGCCCAAGGTCCCACGGCTGGGGGGGCCAGGGCCTGTCGCGGACAGCGAGACCCTGTGCCTCGCTGCACAGCACACGCACCCTCAAAGGCACCTTGCACACCTCGGTCTCTCGGCTTGGCTGGGGCAGGTCTGCACGGACGTGTGGAGTGACTGCCCTGAGCGACCTTGCAGCCCTGGAGGGCCAGGCCAGGGCCGCCGGTGACACCCACCCAGGTCCAGGCTGCGCCGTCAGGGGAGAGGGCGAGGCCAGGGGCACTGAGTGCGGAGCCCCCCGGGCCCTCCCGAGGGACCCGGCACAGGGGCAGTGCAGCCTCTCGCCCTCCAGGGCCCTGCCTTCCGACCTCTCCAGGGTCAGCAGCTCGGTCACAGTCGAGGGTCCGGGGCCCCAAGTCCGCTGCCCCTCCCCAGAGCTGCAGGCCCCCGGCGTCTCCAGCATCCCGTCCTGGTCACCCCATCCCTCCCGGCTCCCCACTCCGACACACCAGCCTGCCGGCTGGGGGAAGAGACCCCCGTGAGCACAGTAGAGTCTCGAGGCGCGATGGGAGCCCTGGGAAGTCCAGCCGGCTCGCCCCCTTGCCCAGGAGAGTACACGTGTGTACATGTGTGTGCAAGTGTGCGTGGACGTGTGAGGGCACACACGTCTCCACGGATCCGGCGGGGGAAGGAGATGAGGAGGGTGATCTTGGCGGGTGCAGGTGGGTTGAGCTGTGGGTTTCCCACAGACTCCGGGCCGGGCGGACGGCCCCCCATGGCCACCCCAAGGTCCCTCCTGTTGCCATCACGTGGACTCCTCTGGAGCCTCCCGCCAGGGGGTTCTGACGTGTCGGGGGCCGTAAAAGCAGGTGTGAGGAGACTGCTCGGATCTGCGGGGGTGGAGACCCCGGGATCCATGCACCAGAGGCTGCTGGGAGCACAGAGGGCGGAAAGGAAGGCAGGGAGAGAATCCCTGGGGCGGCTCTGAGGCCGGTGGGTGCCCCAGGCCACCCCTCCACCCCGGCCCCGAGCAGGGGACAGGCACACTCGCACTCACAGACACACATGTGTGTGCAAACACACACGGCTGCAGGGCAGGAGGCGGAAGGAGCCCCAGCCCAGACTCAGCTTCAGCCTCGGGACACCCAGGCTGAAGGGACCCCAGACTCGTGCAGGCCCTGACCTGTCTCCACAGCAAGGGCTGCAGCTCGCGGCTGGGCTGGACAGCGAGGCGGCCTCCTTTGTCCCTTTGTGCTGGGCGGGCAGAAAGGACAAAAGCTGCACTCCTGGCTGGCTAGCTGCTGCCGCTGGAGACATCTCTAGGAGCCCTTCCTCCTCTGCCTCGGATGCCTGTTACACAACAGACCTAAGAATAATCCGGAGGGCGGTCGGAGATGGAGCTGCGTCGCCTCCCGGGACCCTGCAGCTGGGTGGAGGGCGGGGCCCACGGGCTTGCGGGTCCTGCTTCTGCCAGGGCTGGGTCTGCCTGGGGCCTGAGGGGCCCCGGGGGGCAAGGCTGCCCAGCACTGGGGGGGCCCCTGCTGTGGAGTCCTGATTCCTGCCCCAACTCTCATTCAGGCTGAGTCACGGGTGGCAAGTGGGAACCCAGAAAGTCTAGGGCCACCTGTGCCCTGTGGCCCTTGGCTCAAGTGTCCCTGCTAGGCCCATGAAGGCCCAAGAACAGGCAGCTGCCAGTGCAGAGCCCTGATGGCCACCCCTGCCCGGCAGCCGGGCAGCAAGGGCCCCACCGCACCCAGCTTGGGGCTGCAGTGGACGCAGGAGCAGGACAGGAACAGGAAGTCCAGCCAGGCAGCAGGAGGGGACCTGCCGGGCTCGGTCCCCAGCCCACCCCCTCGCAAGCCCCTCCACCGGAGCAGGTGGCAGGCAGCCTGTGGACCTCTGGCACGCGGCTCTGGGCGGGCTCCCTCCCTGCGGCTGGCAGGCGGCAGTGCGGGTGGGATAGTTAGCAGCTAATGAAGTAGTCCTATTAGGCGCGAGTAACAGAAGATATACAAATTGGCCCGTAGCTTTTCATGTATTGCAGACATTAAAAATTAAAATCCAATTACAACTCGCATTGTCAAACCTGGCTGCTGCTGCTCACGGCAACCGTGTGTGGGGCAGTGGATTATGTAACCTGAACTCTCGCCAGTGGGGAGCGAGGGCCTAGGGAACTGGGGCCACCTGGCCCCACGGCCCCCAGGGGGTCTGCAGGGAGTCTCTGCCACCCACAAGCCCCTCTGGCCCCCTGGGAGGTGCCAAGACTTGTAGGCCGCCCACCCCCCCAACCCCGCAGACCTGGGCCGAGCAGTTGGGGAACAGCTGGGAGGTCCCTGCCTGGTCACTCACAGGAGGGGCCACTGCCAACCGGCCCCACACCCTCTGGACACCCCTCCGCCCTGGGTGTCCCCCCAGCTGTTCCCCAACTGCGGTCAGCTCTGCCGGGGGCTGGATACCAGGCCTGTGCCCACTGTGCACCACCCACACACAACGCCAAGGCCACCTGACCCAGCCCCAAGCCCCGGGCACTGCACACACCGCCCAAGAGATGCTCCCACTGTCCCCGGCCATGGCCCAGGCCCCCTCCAGCATCTCCTCTCGCTGCCCCGGGTTCCCTGGGGAGATGCCCAAGCAGGTGCCCGTCCCGCCCCTCCACCCTCTCCTAGCACCAGGTTCCAGACAGCAGCACGAAGGTCGGCTCCCTCACCCCCGGGAGGGCAGGGCCCCCAAGCAGTCTGCCTCAGGGAGGGGCTGCAGGGACCCTTGGGGCACGGCCACGGGCACACACGTGCCCACCGCGCGCTGCCTCCCACGTCCTTGCTGGAACCCCAGACCCTCCCGTAAGGCCCAAGTGCAGAGGGAACGTGACCTGGCAGATTTAGAGCCCATTTCTTCCGTTAGCCCAGGCTCTTAGGGGGCAGACAAGCTGGCTCCTGTCCCCACAGACCAGGCAGGAGTTGGACAGTGACCTATAACCTCTGACCTGTCCCTAGTCCCATGGTGCCTGAACTGCTCTCTGTAGCTGCAGCTCTCTAATCTAGCCCCTGGACCCAGAGGACCCTGTGGGACACCGTGGACCACCCCAGACAGAAACGTGGGCACCGTGGCCCAGGCCCCAGGAGCCAAACATCACCCCACGAGAGGAGGGCGTTAGGGCACCAAGGGGACACAAGCTAGGGGTGAAGGCCATGGGAGAAAGGTGACTGCAGTGGGGAATCAGAGGTCACCATGTCTGCCTCGAGGGCCACCAGGTAGCGCAGGGGGAGGCGAGGGGAGAAGGGGAGGGAGGCAGGAGTGCCCCCCCCACAGGATGCCCCATAACTGCCTGTAGTATCATTCGGCCGTGGACACTCACCTCCCCTGCACTGACCCTCTCAGGCTCCCGCCTGCGCGGCAGTGCCCGCTGCACCCCGACCTGCAGCGCTGGGAGAGGCGGCCATGGGCCAGGTGTGGCACCTGCAGCCCAGGCAGACGGGCAGTGCGCGGCCACGCAGCGTGTCCACCGCACCTGGGGCGCACGCGGTGCCCCTGCTGCACTAGCCAGCGGGAAACAGGCGCCCCACGCCTGGGCTCCGCCGGGTCGTCTCAGCACAGGTGCCAGCACCAGCGTGACACCCGCTGGGACCACGGGAGGAAAGTTTGCAGAGGGGTGGCCCCCAGAGCCCTCACCCAGCACCCCAGGCAGCCGCGGAGACGGCCGGGACCCCTCTGCCTGTCCCACGGCGATCCCACACCTGCACCCCTGCCCCAGAGAGCGCCCCTCCCCGACCGGGCCACACCCGGCCAGGGGCAGCAGCGCCCCTTCCACGGCCGCCCAGCGCAGCGACAGGAGCGGCACCTACTGTGCTTCTGCGGGGCGGCTCCCGCATCCATTGTCTCCGCGGCGCGGCGGTGGTGGCGGCGGGGGCGGCAGGGGCGGCGGGGCTGGGGCGCGTCAGCCGCCGGGCTGGGGCTCGGGCTGGGACTCAGGCTCCGGCCGCATCTTCCCGCCGGCCCGGGCGGCCCGCGGCGGGCTGTGCGCGGGCTCGGGCGCGGTGACACTGCGCCCCGTGGAGGCGCCGCGCGGGGAGCGCGCTCTCACTCGCACCACACCCCCTGCCTACCCGCGCCAGGAGGTGGCCGGGGGCGCGGGCTGCGCAGCGGCACGGGGGGGGGGTGCTGGGGGCGGGGGGTGCACAGAGCGAGGGCACGGGCGGGGGCGAGGCCACGGGCGGGGGCGGGGGCACGGGCCACACGCGGGGCCACCCTGCAGCCAGAGTACTTTCTGCTCATGGATGCTGGGCGGCCTCGCACCCCATTTCCCCTCCATCACCTCCACCCCCTACCCCGCACCCCGCGGCCTCAGGATGGACCGGCAAGGGGGCGGGCCGAGAGCCGCTTCCCCGCTCCAGGCTGGCGCTTGCTCGCCCAGGCGTAGCCAAGACCCGGGGTTGGGCAGAGGTTGCTCCCCACTGCCCCACCCCCACCTCCCTGCTAGTTGGAGAGAGGGGCCTGGGCCACCCCTCCCCCAAGATGGGAGGGGGCACGTAAAGACACCTGCAGGAGTGCCTGCACTGGTGGGGGAGGGTGAGAGCCCAGCCCCAAGGGGCCGGCAGGCACCTTAGCTCACATCAGGGGGCTCACCCTCCCACATGGGGGTGGGGGGAGAGGAAGGTGGGTGCTGTCAATGCAGAGCTGGCCCACCCCCTCCCCACCCCAAACCGGCCCATCCCCCTGGGCCATCACTAGCCCCCCACACTCAGCCCCTTCCACTGTTCCAGCAGCCAGGGAGCAGTGGTGCAGGGAGGGCGCCAGACAAGTGCTGCCAACATCCCCACTTTACTCCAAGGCAGACCCTGTCCGCTGTCCAGCCCTGGGCTGGTGACTAAAGAGGAGACGGGAGGCACAGACTCATGTCCCAGCTCCCCATAGACTCACGAGGAGCCTCAGCCTCGCCCCCTAGGCCTCAGTTTCCCCAGGCATAGACCTGTTGGTGTCCACGGTTCTTTCCAGATTGCTGCAGCCAGGAGGTTTCTGGCTTTGCCCGAGCCAGACGGCAGATTTCTTGGCTGTGCCATAGACCCCGGGGCACGCTCAGGATTCCTCTTGGCGCACAGCTGACCTGGGAGAATGCATCTTGGCACTCAAAGGGCCCGCTGAGACCCCAAGTTGCCTGCTTTTTCCGGGAGCTCCGGGCAACTCCGAGCTCCATCACGGCACCAGGGGGATGTCTGTGCCAAGGTGTGCGCTCGGGGGCTTCAGCTGGCTGAGGCTGGGTGGGCGCCGGCAGCCTCTGGTCAGAGTGGAAGCAATGGCACTGCCGTGAGCCTGCAGCTAAGGCTCTGTCACTGGTACCGAGAGAGGCTGTCAGAGCCATGCGCCAGGAGCTCCGGCTGCCTTAGCGGGGGCTGCAGGTCGGAGGGAATCAGGGCAGCACCTCCCCTGGCAATCCCTGCGGGCGGCTCTGGGCTCTGGGGTGCCAACTCGGTGCTTCCCCGTGCAGAGAAGGCTATGTCCTGGCCCCCCTTGGCCTCTTGGAGGCACATGGGACCCCCAGACTCTGCCCTGGCTTCCTTTCCTGGAATGCTGTGCCCAGCAACTTCTCTGCCCGCCCAACACCAGGGGCCTAATGCTCAGGCCAGGGCGGAGCCCCCTGCACCTCTTTCCTCCCCGACCCCACCTTGACAGCATCACCTGGTCCAGGACCCAAGCGGGTGAGAGCAGACACACGTCAGGCGGGGGAGGACGGCAACGCCGACCCCCACTCAGAACTCGCAAGATGAGCAAAAGTTGTGCGAGAATGAACGAACGCCGTGCGCTGGGGAGCCCTGAGGATGAATGAGCCCAAGCCCCCTGCCCACCCTCAACCACCCGTGCTCAGACGCTCCCAGCACACGCACAGGCCAACGTGGGATTCCCGCCTGGAAGCCGGGGCGCTCTGCAGTCCCACCTGTGGCGCGACACTCCTTGGCTTCTAAGACACCATGGCGGGGCCTGGCCAGGCAGCGGCTGACAATGGGGGCTTCCTTCTGCTGCCATCCCCAGGCCCTCCAAGGGCTTTTCTCGCAGTGACAGCCCTGGGCACCCCCTCCCATCACTGCCTGACTTAGTGGCCCCGGTGGCTGGGTGGGGAAGCCCAGCCCCTCCGGCATCCTGGGCACCTCGAGTGGGCAGCACCCTCCAAACCACGACACACCTTTCCCAGAAGGCATGGAGCTCTGGGGGGGGCCTCCTCTCACTGGGACAGAAACGCCAGGTCCCCACAGCAGGACTGCCTGGGCACAGCCAGAGTCCCACAGCTCGTCGAGCTCAGGGTCCTTGGAGGAAGCCCCAGGAGAAAGATCCCAGGCTTCTGTTCCCAGGAGGACACGGTGAGAGCTGGAGACTCAGGGACAGAGAGAGACAGAAACCAAGAGCAAGGAGGCAGAGAAGCCTGGGCTTCCTCCCGCATGAAGCCAGAACTGAAATGCAATTGAAAACCATGGAAGAAGCCCCATTCTGAGCCAAAGGCTTCAAGAAGCCCCAGTTGGAGTGTCGGGTCTCTAGGCGGGCTGGGCTCAGGGCCTCGGGGCGAGGCCAGCTACAGAGATGGGCGGAGGCCACCTGCCCATGGTGGGTGGCTTGTGGGTGTGCCCACCACGATGGCCAGGTGCCCATGGGGACAACTCCAGCAGCCAGCCCGCCCCCGGCCCACCGTTGCCCCCGACCTGAGAGTCCCGGAGTCCCAGATGTCCCAGCTAGTCTTCCTTCCCAGTTCTCCCAGATGGGCCCCAAAGCCCACTAGCCGGGCCTTACCCTCCAGACACCCTCCAGTATGCCCCACCCCTGCTGCTGAACCACTGGCCACATCGGACCCCTCAGCCTGGCACCCAGGGGCCCCACAGACTGGCCCCTGCTACCTTCTCCCTCACCAATGCCCTGCCAGCCTGACTCCTTCTCCATGGGCCCCTTCTGCCTCCTGCCTGGCCCCCAAGGTCTGGAGCAAGGCACCTCCTCCAGGAGGCCTTCCCTGGTTACCCTGCCCAGCACAGTGTCCCGAGACACGACCTCACCCTTCCCATCAAGATGGTCAGGTGTGTGCCCACTGACCCCAGACACACCGGCCAGGCCTGGCTCTGGTGTCTCTCAGGCGAAGTCCCTCCTCAGTGGAACAGGATCCAGCCCAGCTCTGACCCGAGGCCCTGCGTACGCTCAGGCTCTTCCCAGAGGGCAGCAGTGCCCAGCCCGGGGGAATCAAATTGCTCGGGGCGAGAGCCAGGCTCAGAGACCTTTGCGCAGTCCCAGGTCACCACCGAGGACAGGCCCAAGAGACACGCAGGGAGGCCACGAGAGGCACAGCTGGGGTGCCGCCAAGAGCACGCGCACGCCAAATCGATGGGTCTAATTGGGCAAATGTGCAATTCTCAACTGGCTAAATTTAGAAAGTGTTTTCATTTTTCACCGTCATCTGGTCTTAAGACATCCCGTTCTCAATCGGAACTTAAGACAACGTGCGAGATCGGGTCCCAGGCCCCACCGGCTCCGGCTTCCCACGCACAGGCCCGGAGCCTGGGCAGCCCTGGGGCAGGGAGAGGAGGCCAGGTCCGGCCTGCACCGGCTGGGTGGGTGGTGGCCACGGTGGGAGGGCCGAGACCTGGCCCCAGCCCCAGGCAGGGCTGAGCCTCCAGAGCCCTGTGCCGGCATGCACTAGGCACCAGCTGTATACCAGGCCCACAGGGGCTGTCCCACTCAGCTGGAAGGCGAGAGGCCCCAGCCGGCCATGTTTAGGCTCAGCAGCCTGGACTCTGGGAAGGTCCGGGGAGTAGAGCCCCATGGCCAGGCCCGAGAGGACTTCGCCACCCCCTTGCCCACTCCCCACCCTGTGCACCTTGTCCCCCATCCAGAGCTCCCCAGGACAGCCCTTCTCAGCTGGCTGGCCTCTTGGGACATCTCACCAGTGGGCCACGCTGCCCACACTCTCCCCAGCCCAGGAAGACCAGCTCTGCACCCTTCAGGAGACGCCAAGGCCAGGACGCAGCTGATCACCCACTCGGTGCCAGTCCCAAGGGCAAAAGGAGATGGAACAGCCCAGCCCTGGGTCCAGGCCTGCACAGCCACCCATCTGCCTCTCCAGATCTTCCAAGAGACAGAGCCACAGGCCATGGCTCAGCTCTGGGAACCGCTGCTGCTCGCAGGGAGGGAGGGAGGAGGTGCCCTGCCCTCTTCCTGGCCGGAGGGAAAGACTCTGAGAGCTCAGATCCCAGGCAGCAAACTGAACCCCCCACTGGGCAGAGCAGCTGCCCCCCAGCTGAGCCCACCAGGGCCGGGGCCACACCAGGTGGGGGCTCCATCATCTCTCTGCCGTGGCCTCACTCAGCTGTCCCCACAGGACTCCGGACACCGGCCTCCTCCCTCCTGGAAATCACAGGTGGGCCAGGTGTGTGGTGGACTCCGAGAGCTGTGCCGCTTTGCACTCGGGCCCTGTCCGCCAGCAGCTCTTCCCAGCACTGTCCTCTCTGGGGGACCCTGTCTCAGCCCCTCCGCAGTCCCTACAGAGAGCCTCCCACCTGCAATCCCCACGTCGCCAGCACAGCCAGCCTCGGGAACCCAAAGTGGCCTCCACTGAGCTCAACTGGCCACCTGGGTGGTCTGAGAGCCAGTCCCCAGCCCGTTAGCCCAGCCGGCCCGGGACTCTGGGCACCAGGCCCTCTGCTCCCGCAGCCTCTCTGAAGACACCCCAAGCCCAGACCTCCTCCCAGCAGGGGCAGCACCCAGGCCCCTCCCACAGCCCCACCCGGCCTCCAGCATGTCCACAATCCCAGGTGGCCTCCCCCAGCTCCCAGACTCTCTCCCGTGCCTTGTGTGGTATGTCCCCTTCTTCCCAGCTGGGCCCCTGGAGCATCCACTTCCCTGCAGACAGGCAGGATGGCCGGGCTCAGCCTGCCCCCATCTGCTGGCAGAGCCAGGTGTCTGCGTCCTGGTGCTCTGCAAGGCCCTGGGGTGCGCCAAGGCCCACAGGCTGGGGATTCCTCAGAATGAACCTCCTGGGAAGTAGCTGCTTCTAAGGGACTCCCTTCCTGTGGGGGCTGAGGTCTCTCCGGTGGCCCAGCCACAGTGTGGATGCCGAGGACACAAACACTCCACAGCCAGTCCTGCACAATCTGCCTGGGGTGCATTTCCACAGGGATCACCTCTTACCACATAAAGCACTTCGGTGCACACTGCGCCAGGGAGAGGGACGCTCGAGTCCGAGTAGGGACGAAACCAGCAATGCAACCTCCCCCCGCCACCACCAGGAAGCCCAGGTGGCCTGCCGTGCCTCTGCTTGCTTGGGGCGGAAGTTGGTGTCCCCAAGGACAGGCCCTTACCATACTCGTATGCGACTAGAGGTCACCCTGGCCAGTGTGATCTGAGGCCGGCTGACCTCTAGACTGCTGGTTAGAACTATGTCCCAAACAAGAGTGAACAGACTGAGCCCCAGAGGCAAACTAAGGGCTCACGACTGCTCAGACTTGGTGACGCCTGTTTTGTCTGCTCCGGGGCAGAGTTCGGTTTTGCTTTTCAGAACCAGGCTGCATTCTGAACTTGGATAAGGAGACACACCCCTGCCCAGAGCCCCCTGGGTCCCCAGGGAGAGAAGGGGTCCCAAACGCCATTGTGCCAGGACCTGGGGTCACTTTCCCCAGCAACAGCTGGCCTCCGGGTGAGTCCCTGTGTCCTACCTCCCCCTAGAGAAACCTCTAGGCCTGCCCCAGGCAGCGGCTGACCCTGGAGGGAGGTGCTCCCTGCACGGGCTCCCAGGCCAGGCCCCGCGAGCTGCCTCCGGCACCCGCTCTGCCAGACGCCACCTCTGTCTGCTCAGCCAGAAGCTGAAGGTGGGAGCTTCAAAGAGCTCGGCGCACATCAAATGCCCCTGCCCACGGTCAGAGACCCGCAGCCTCCAAGGGACCGACCAGAGGCACAGACCGAGAAGCCGCGCGCGAGATGCATGTGCGAGAAGCTCCCTCGCAACGTTGTTCGTGACAGCAGCGCTCTGAAGTCTCCCAGACGCTCAGGGATGACCAGGCGCTGCACCCACTGGAGCGTGAGGCAGCAACGGAAGAAAATTCAAAGGTTAATGGAACCGACCCAGCCAGCCGTGGCGAGAGCCAGGCCGGGCCGTCCGGGAGGACTTGGAGGCGCTGCTGGAGAACAGGCAGCAATGGAACAGAAACCTGCGCACGCAAGGCCTGAGGGGGCAGACGGTGATGGCGGGTCTCATTTCCCCCTTGTATTTTCCTGTATTTTCTGAAGCATCTCCTCTGAGTCTTGCTTTCACGGTCGAGAGAAAAAGAAAAGCATACCAGAGAAGCCGACATACGGCCAGCGTGGAGTCCCCAGGAAGCAGGTCTGAGCACGCTCTGAAGTCGGAAAGCCCCGGGGTCCACATGTCCTGCCCTGTGGACGCTCCGCTCCCTGACCCCAGCCTCACGGTGCGGAGCTGCTAGCCCGGCTCGGCGAGGACACTCACTCCAGCCACCCAGGGCCCTCAGGGCCAAAGCGTCTTCCCAGCAAGTCCAGGGCACAGGAGGGCCTGGCTGTGCCTCAGCGGCCCCGGCCCAGGCGGTGTCCTGGCTGCCGGCCCTCAGAGGCCAGACAAGCAGCAGCCCCAGGCGCGCTCGTGCCGTCGACCCCACGAGCCCCTCCTGTCTCTGGTCCTTCCGCCAGCCAGCCCAGCACCATGCGCCCGCGTCCCACCACCCAGCAACGTCCAGCCCATCTCGGGTCCTCACAGGTCAGCGGGGCCCTCTCTCCACCAACAAAGCAGAAACCCAGCCCAGGGCACCCAAGTTAGGACGGCCAGACTGTCTCCGCACGTGGCCGTGCTGAGCACAGGAGCTGCCGCAGCCCGGGGTCCGGGCTGGGAGGCCACAGTGGAAGGAGGACCCCTTAGCATCGCTGGCTCCATGTTGGGGGGCAGCCCAAACAAGCCCCCTGCCTCTGATCTCTCGGGGCCTCGGCTGTGCCACACAGACTTGGATGCTGCCAGCTCCTTCCCAAGCGAAACGCGGCCCCGGCTCACAGGTGGGGGGAAGGGCACAGGCAGGGGTGGCAGGTCTCCCTGCCCAAGGCCATCTGTGCACTCGGAGGACAAAGCAGACAGCTGTTGGAGCCCCAGAAAGAGCCGGGAGCAGCTGCCACAGGTGCCCTCACCAAACCACAGGAATGACCTGCAGACATCTCTCAGGGCTGGCGAGGCTGCCCGTGACAGCTCCCCAAAACAGTGAGCCACCCACTGTGTCTGTCCAGCCCCGGCCTGCACACCCCGGCTCTGACCTTTCACCTCTGGCACCTGTGACCCTAGTGACACCAAGAGGGCAGGGACCCGGAGGCAGCCTGTGCACAGAGCCTGGCGGGTGCGCTGTCAGGGCCCGGGGAGCCGCCTGCGCAGCTCAGGCCTTCCCTGCCCCCAGCAGGTGGACACGGGGGGCTGGGCACAGGGGCGAGTGCACACCCCAGAGCCTCAGCCGCGTAGCTCAGACCACGTGCCCAGCAGGTCATTGCATTCACCATCCTCTGGCCTGCGGGACAGGACTGCACTGTCCAGATGAAACCCTGTTACCATGGATACAAGAGAACTGGGGTAAGACAAACTGTGTGGGGGCAGGGCACTGTCAGCCGTGGGTCCAGGCGTGGAGATGAGGTCTGAGCCAGCGTTGTGGGGTACCCCCTGCCAACACCCTGTCTGAAGAACAGAACCTGGCTCTGTCGTGGGCAGCCGCAGCCGTGAGTCCGGGAGGAGGGTACACGGCCGGTGCCAGGCAAGTGTGGCTGGGCTCTGTGCCAGCTGCCCAACCTGGGACCCCAAAGCCCAGCAGACCAGGCCAAGCCCGCCCCAGAGCAGGTGGAGGCCCACACCACCGGGGCACCTTGCTGACCCCCCACAGGAGGGGAGGGGCAGGCACTGGCTCAAGGAAACAGGACGCGCCTCAGTCTGATCCAAGACGCAGCCCCCACTGCCAGGGAGACGGCTTGCAGCTGCCCCACCCCGGAGCCTCCAGGATGCCGTCCACCTGCGCAGGGCTGGTCCCTGAGCTGGAGAGACAGAGCCCACCACCCTCTGGGCTGGGCAACTTCCCATTGCTCAGGGGGCTGCCTCAGGGAGCCTTCTGGAAAGACCTCAAGGGCCAGACTGGGCACCCCCACCCCATCCTCAATCCAGCACCTGGCACAAGACGCGCCCGACCACAGCATGGGCTAACCAGGCGGGGGCAGGGACGGCCTGCAGGCCCCCCTTCCTGGGCACCGTTGCTCCCACACCCAGCCCTGTGTCTGCACCCAAGACTGCTGGCCATCCGCTGGCATCGGGGGCTCTCGGGCCCTGGACCAAGGGGCACAGCTTGCTGCCTGCCTGTCTGGCCTTTCAGACAGGCAGCACGCATGGCAGAAGGCTGTGTGCAGCCAGGCAGACACATCTCCACCCTTGGTCGGGGAGACCTGTCCAGGCACATCTGGGGAATGCAGGCTTAACAAGCCGGAGCTGCCTCCGCAGGGCACAGGGGTGCACGGAGTGTGAACACATGCACATGCACCCGGGCACACGCACACACGGGCACACGCGTGCACATGCTCACTACCACAGCTCTGCCTGGGGAGCAGCTGCCCAGGCAGCAGCAAGGGACCCCAGGACGGGCAGAAGCAGCAGGTACTGGTGTGCACAGGCCTGTGCGCCCACACCACGCACACGTACACATGTGCACACGCGCACACATAGGCAGGGCAGCCAGACAGGCCTGCGGCTCCCAGAGCAGCTCAGCAAACCAGGAACTCGGGATTGAGAGGACCAGCCCTGCTCCCTGAGGCCTCCGCACCCGACCCGCACTAGACCCCAGCGGCTCCCAGTCGGAGACCCCTGCGCAGCACCAGGCCACACCGGGGAGAAGACAGCAGTCCAAGCTGCAGGGACGCCTCGCCTTGCCCCTGGCGGCCCACAGAGCCCCAGGCAGGGAGCGCCGACCCCAGGGAGGACCTCTCCCACCTGGGCTGGGTATTTTGATAGCATCTGCCCACATGAAGGGACACAAGGTGCAGGCCAGGCTTCCCAGCCACGCGGCCCCGCCTGTCCTGGGGGAGCTGGCAGAGCCCCCTCCTCCCCAGGGGACATCAGAGGACATCACGGTCACTGAACTGAACCCCGAGCCACACGGTCCCTGGGGCTCAGCAGGGAACGATGGTGGTGCTCTCTGGCTCTCGTGGGCAGCCAGGGCCCGAGACTCACTCACCCACGCGCACGATGTTGGCGCTCAGGAAAAGGCGTCTGCTCTCCAGATTGGGCCCTGGGTCCTCAGGTGGAAGGGCAGGGCCAAGGAGGGGGCCGGCTGGCGGGGGCGCCATCGCAGAGGGATCGCAGTGGGCGCGGCAGCAGTGAAGGGTGGGCCTGGCTGGGATCACCGGCTGGGGCCGGCCATCCAGGGGAGGCCCCTCTGCTCCCAGGGCCCCCAGTGGCCCTTGCTGGGACGGAGCCTGGGCCTGCGGCTCATCACACACCTGGGCAGAGCAGGAGGGCAGAGGGTGTCGGGGGCGAGTTCTGCACAGAGTCCCGCAGCGTCTGGGGTTCCCTGGGGCAGGGATGCGGCGTGGACCATGCGCTGTTTTGCAGCCCAGCTCCACGGCGCCTTATACACAGGTAGACCCCGGGGCGGGGGCCGGGCGGGGCAGGAGGCCCTGGGAGTGGGTGTGGGGAGTCAGGCAGGAGGGCCACCCACACCACCTGCTGGAAACCTCAAGCCCTGGGGGCCAGGTGAGGCTGGAGGGCTGGCGGCAGTGGCCGTGGCTCACTCGACAAACCTTTCCGACTATTTCTCTGTGCTGGGACTTTGTCCTTCGCTTGACGAAACTCGACAGCAAAACCAGAATCATTTTACAGAAACCAGCCGGCCTCACCAGGAGCAAAGCCGGCAAAGCGAGGGGCACCTGCAGTGTCTCAGCCCGACCAGCCTCGGGAGGAGCCCCAGGCCGCGGGTGTCCCTCTGCCCTTCCCCCAGCCCTGCGGCCTCACCAGTGTCAGTCACTACTCAGCCAGGCGGCAGGGAAGGCCCCTCACTCGCCCAGGTGCCGACAGCAAGGGCAGCCCACCTGGCTGAGGTCCAGGCCCGACCCCTGCCACCCCCCGGGGAGCCCAGGCTCCACCAGCCTCTGCCTGGACCTGCCCTCCCACCCCATGCTCCTCACTCCCCCGGGACAGCTCCTGCCAGAGCCTTCCAGGCCGCCTCTTCCTCGGTGCCCAGCCCCTCCCGAGCTCCTCCCGGGGGGCCACGGAGAGACTAACAGGGCCTGGGGCCCTTCTCACCTGCCCAGGACAGAGTTGCTGGGGGCCGGCCGGCAGGCGGGCATCACGATGCCTGTGCCCTGGGGCACCCAGAGCCATGCTCTGCCCAGGTAGGAAGGACAGCCAGGGGGCCCGAGGCTCTGGCAGCCCTGGCAGGTAAGGCTCACGCCCTCTACCTCCTGTCCCTCCTCAAACCCGGTGCTCACACGTTCCTGGCGGTGCCCCAGGAAGGAGGGCCCCTAGGCCCTCTGTCCCCCCTCATCCCGCATGCTACAGGCCCCAGGCTCCAGCCCAGCCCACCCCCTCCGAGATCAGCAGCAGACCTGGAATTGCTGGCCAGGAGCCCCTCAGGGCCAGGGCCTCACGAGATGTAGGGAGTGGGCAGCTGCCACCCACAGGACCCAGGCACCCAGGACTCACGGCACATCTGCGATCCAGGGGCCCCCCTCGCCTGAGCCTGGCTGTGCCCCCCTCCCCCACGTGCCCCACTGCACTGCCCAGCTCACCCACGGGTGCGGGTCTCCCAGCCCAGGTCTCTGAGCAGCCGGGGCACAGCAGCCACACAGCCCGTGAGGCCTGTGCCAGCTCCAGCCGCCAACTCGGCCAGCTGCCGCCAGGCTCTGAGCAGTCCCTGCAGCTTCCTGCTGCAGCGGGAGCCCAAACGCCGTGCCCCAACATGCCTGCCAAAGCGCGGGCCGGGCGTGGGACCCTGGGCTGGCACAGTTGAACCTAATTAGGAAACAACACCACGTCGGCCACCACAAACCAGGCAAGGCCACTGAGGACCATGAGGTCAGCCGTTGGCGTGGGCCCCGCAGCACCACACCAGGTGAGCAGGGGTCTCCTCCCAGCACAGACACCAAGAAGCCCCTGCCTGCCTGTCCCCGCCCCGAAAGCCCTGCTGGCCTCTCCTGGCGCCTGCGCCCCAGCCACGCTGCTTCCTGCAATTCCCGGCAGGCAGGAGCCGCTGAGGGGCCTGCAGCAGGGTCGGCCCCACATGGGGAGGGCTGTGGGTCAAGAAGCCCTGGTAGGTCCTGCTCTGAGGCTGTCCCCAACAAGGCCGGCTGCTCCCCGCCCAGGCCATGGGGCTCTGGCCAGCCCCCGAGCCCAGGCCCCAGGCTAAGGGAGCCTGTCTCAGGTCTCCGGCCTCTGCTCCCATCCAGCCCCTGGGAACCAGCGGCCATCAGGGGCAACCACACACTGACGGCCTCACTCAAGGCAGGGCTGGGCCAGGCAGCAGTGGTGACAGATCGGAGAGTCCACTTGACCTCTGTCCCCATTTAATGAGGAAGCACAGAGATCCCGGAGGGTGGCCCAGCCCCCAGCAGAGTGTCCCAGGCATGAGGTCCACACCGGGGCCAGCGCATCCTCCTCCATGCGTGACCACCCTTGGACGGTGAAGTGGCTCCTGCCTAGGAGTTCCTTGGCATCCTAAGCTCCCCGCCTGCCCTGGCCGCCCCCCACACAGGAGGGGCCCGGGGTACCTGCTCAGAGCCCGCGAGTCTGGAGCCGCTTCCCACCCTGGAGGGCCGGCAACTGCCTCTGTTTCCAGGCCTGAGGCACCCTGCGTCCCCCAGAGCGTCGCTCCACTCGCAGCAGGAGCACCCGAGGGCCCACCACAAGCCCCACCTGCTCCCGACACCTCCCTCCTGCCTCCCACCCTCTGTCAGTGCCCTGCCATACCCTCGGCTGGGAAGCCCCCTGGGGGGCGGGCAGAGGTGGAAGCCCAACCTCTGCAGGGCGTGTCTGTAGGCCGGTGCGGGGGTGTCCTCCCCTCCCGTCCCCAGGCCCCACTGGCCACCCAGACCACAGACAAATCCCACCTTCTGGAGGGAGAAAGTGAGGCACGGAGACCCCTCCCACAACCACCAGCAGCTGACGTGGCCGGGCCGGGACAGGGCGGGCTCTCCCCCAATGCCCCACTCCTCCTGGACCCCCTGCCTGAGGCCCCCAGAGCTGACCCTGTGCAGTACCCAGCGAGTGAGAGGGTCTCCTGCCTGCCCCCAGCCTCCCGCTTCAACCCCGGGCTCGCACCGGCCCACCTCCCAGCTCCTCAATGAGCTGGAAAGGGTCTCCGCCCAGGTGGGCCCCCCCACCACCTGACACCTCCCTCCCACGCCTGCATCCCTGCCACCCAACTGCGGTCTTCCGGCTGGGCATGGGTCCCAGGGTGTGGAGACCCCCAGGCAAGAGCTCTTGGTGATGGACCCCATCACGGTGGAGAGTCTACTGCTGGGCCCTCTCCCAGGAGCCTCCAGGGACCTGGAGCCCTCCCTGCCCTCCCAGTGCGAGGCCCTCCGTGAGGCCCAGCTCCCCAGCTCTGGTCTCCGCACACAGAACTAAGGCTGGCCCGGAGAAGCCACAGGCCCAGGCAAGCTCGGCCGCCACACTGAGCTGGTCGAGCCGGCTGGAGCCCCGCTGCGGGCCGACTGCGCCTTGCCCCATTCCACACGGCAGCAAATATCTCAGCAGCCCCGGCCCGACCCCCGGAAGTGTGGGGCCCGGCTAGGTCCCTTGACCCTCCAGCCCCACGCTCACAGTGGGCAAGAATGACAGGCAGTCCCAGCCATGCGTCTGGGCCCAGGGCTGGCTCCGTGGAGGGCTCCAGAGGCAGAGGGGAAGGGAGTTTGTCAGGAAAGGGCAGACCACCAGGGCAGGTCCCAGATGAGTGAGGGGTCGCTCGGCCCAGCATGGGTGCAGCCCTGGGACTCGGCTCTGCTCCGGAGGGAACGTCCCCCAGGCGCCGGAGGGACTCGGGGAAGATGTTCACGGCAGCCCTGGGAGGGGTCTGGAGGCTGCTGGAGCTGGGGGGACGCACGGAGCGAGCACAAGGGAGGGGAGTGTGGCCCATGGGGCCGGGTCTCCCAGCACCTCTCAGGAGTCCGTGAGGTCTAAACCGTTTCCTAATAAGGGGGCTGTCTTTTCCCCGTGTTGACATTTGCACGGGTGGTCACAAGGCTCCAGTGGGTGGCACTGCAGGCCACAGCTCAGATCCAGAGGTGTGACCACTTGCTGTGCCCAGAACTAAAGCAAAGGCCACAGGCCATGTCCCTCGGCGGGTATTTGTTGAAGACGCGGGAAGTCCCCGTCACACTGCCGCGGCACGGGGCAGCTTCCCGAGAGGAACACTCGCGCAGTTCCAGCTTCGCTAGCCGGGCAGCACGCAGAGCGCCGTGTCTACCTGAAGACAACTGGCACACGATGGTTCTGCCGGCCTGGGCTTGGCGGATGCCTTCTCAAGACCGAATGAGGTACGCCTGCCACTCGAAACAGTGCAACAGACCCTGCACCCCACGGCGGGAACCTACCCAAGAGATCCGTGTGTCGGAGAGATGTCTGCAGCCCGTGGTCACTGCAGCACCACCGCAGTGACCGGGATTTGCAATCAAGCAGTGTGTCCGTTGGCGGCTGGGTGGAGAAAGGAAATGCGGTGTGGACACGATGGACACCATTCAGCCTCTAAAAGGAAGAAATTCTGTCATTTGCGACAAGATGGATGAAATTGGAGGACATCGTGCCAGATGGAAAAAGCCAAATCACAGGAGACAAACACCACGAGTTCTCACTGCCGTGGAATCTAAAGCCACAACGGGGGCAGAGGGCTGGGGAGGCGACGTTCGGGGCACGAGGTTTTCATTTCTTCTGTCGCACAGCGTGGTGAACGTCACTAATGACAGAGTATTGTCATCTCAAAACTGCTAAGAGCGAATTGCAAATGTTCTTAGCACAAAAATGTTAAGTACCCGAGGGGATAGATACATGAATTACCTTGATGTAGTCGTTTCACGTTGTATTAAAAAATCACAGCATTACTGTATCCTGTGAATACATAACGACGATAACTTGTGAACATATAATAAATAAAATTTGAAAACAAACGACAGAGCAACAGGATCTGTTGCCAGTGATAAGATTCAGGCTTAGGTGAAAATCAATATTTTGGAGAACCTGTACCCATGACCATGAGTCTGTCGGCTTCCAGATATTTAAAGACGTTTCCCGTGAGATCAGTGGTGATGTTAGCGTGATTTGGGATAACACGTAATGAAACATGTAAACATTCGGAGAAACTGTGTAACTCGGCGATCAGTGTTTTCTGACGACCCAAACGCGATATTCCAAAGTCACCCAAAGTCAAAACAGACCGGTGGCGCTGACATAACAAAATACAAAGGGCCGGCGATGTGGTTTCAGATTCCGTGTCGCGACCACCTGTCAAACCCACCATTTCCCAGTTTGGGTGCAGCCTCCAGTAAGGGCACCCACAGTTTTCTGAAAAGGCAGCTTGTCCACGTGAGGCCAGAATCCTTCGTCGATCCCCACCACGCGCGTCGTGACAGGCGGGACACAGACGCGGGCGGGAGAACCCCCGCTCTGCTATGAGCCGCACAGTAACGAGAGTTGCAAAAACGCAGAACGACGTCATTCTTCTCACTGGATTTTTTTTTGGTTTTGAGAAAATACTTATATTTCATGCAATGTCAATATAAATGTAAATAGTTATTTTTAACAAGACTTCATAAATAAAAAATTTTAGACCGTCACTTTTAATTCCTAATGTGGAAAATATCAAATGATGTGAGCAGTGGTATCGCTGGTTGAGGCTGCACAAGCAGCCCCCCAGGAGGGAAGCCTGACGCGGGGTTTGCGGGTTTCCGCGGTGTGGACGGTGAGATGGCTGGGCAGGAGCCAGGAGGACACAGATGGTATCATATGGCATTTCCGCTGCACAGATACAATTTGATTGTCCAAGATGCGAGCATAGATAACAGTAAGATACAAATAATTAAAATACGGTAAGTTCTGAGTGTTTCTTATCTTTGCTTTTTAGGTCGTTTCTGTTTTACATAATTTACATAATTAGTTTAATTTGATTTTAATAATGGCTGTGTTCAACAACCAGCTCACAAAATTACTGGAAATCTCACAGCCGGTTCCTGTGAGCTGGTACGAGCCGGCCCCCGCCCACCACCGCATAGGACGCCCCAGAACAAGCACTCCAGGGGCCTCCGCCATCGCTAAGGGTGCACTACTCCTGCACCACGGGCGGTGACGGAAAACACCTGCAACAGAACCACACCACGCGTTCTGGAAGACACAAAAAGCAAAGACACACACTAAACACCCATCGGGAGGGCCCCCGAGGAAAGAGGTGCGGATGGGAGTGAACACCCGTCAGTCGTCACTGCGCTAACCCACCCGACAGGGCTGTCCCCGCAGCCTCAACAACTGAACCCCGGAGGGTTCTCTGCGAGGGGTCTCTGGGCCAGAGCTCAGTCTGGAGCCTGCCTCTGTGTGACTGCAAACCTCTCCCCCTGAGCCTCAGTTTCCACATCTGTAAGGTGGGGTGCAGAGAGCAGTCCCCTCCCCCAAAGGAGGTGGCAGGCAGGGCATCCACCCAGCCCTGGTGTCCAGGGAAGCCGGGCCTGGCAGGTGGCACAAGCCTCCCGTGTCGTGCTGTGCTCTGGGACCCCGGGACCTCCCCTGCCCCTCCCTGAGGGCTCTTTCCTCAAATGTGCGCCAGGAACCCGCACCCAGGGCCTGAGGCCACCATGCTCTTCAGCCCACACACGGAGATGGGGCCCAGAAGCCCCCACATCCCGCTGGCGACCGACACCCGGCCCCAGCCCGAACCCCACCCCTCCCCTCCGTCACTTGGCCACAGCAGCTCCATGCTCTACTTGCCAGCAGGAGACAGAAACCTAAAGTCACAGCTTGGGGAGCTTGCTCCCCAGGTCACAGTGCAGGTGTTTCACATGGAACCCGGCAGCCCCAAGGCCCGGAGGAAGGGCCGAGGAGAGACAGGCACAGGCTGCTGCTGGAAAGCCTCTCGGACATCAGCTCCGTGGGATCCCAAGTCTGGTGGGGAGAGAGGGGTCCGCTCGGAGTTGGGGGAGGCACAGGCCCAGCCCCGTGTCCCTGTCAGCAAGTACCTGTGTCCCTAACCCGGCACTTGCTAAGCCCCTGACTCATGGCCAGAAACCCAGAGGGGGCCAGGTGGGGGTCCCTGCACCCAGGCAGGCAGCGCCAGGGTGAGAGGAGGATACGCCGGGGCTCAGGGGGGCTTGGGCCTGGCTGTGCGGGGCTTCCCTGTGAGCTGGAGCCCACTGAGGGAGGGGCGCTTCAGGCACAGGCAGTGAGTGCAAAGGCCCCCGGGCAGGGAGGGCTCGGCTGGCCCCTGGCCCGGGGCAGGCTTAGGGGACCCAGCCCGGCTTCCACAGACAGCTGTGGACTAATCCTGCAGGGATTAATGCAGGGGGTGCTCAGAGGAGTGGGAAGACTGGCCCGCACACTTCCCATGGTTGTCGCCCCCTCCAGCAGAGCCCAAGAGACAGCTGGTGGGGCCAGGGCGGGATGGGGAGCTGTAGGGCCCCCGCCTGCTGCCCCTCCTCCCTCACCGGCCTCTGGTCCCTGCGCCCTGCCCAAAGGGCTCCTCGGTCAACAGTAAGCCGACGTCCCCAGGCCCAACCACTGAAGGCGCCTGCACCCCGTCTGCAGGCCCAGCCCCGGGCTCTCTCCTCCTGGGCAGTTATCAGTTATCGTCTCTTCACAGCTGGTGGGACACTGAGGACAAGGGACTAGGACACCGGGACCAGCCGGGGCTGGCGGTCGCACTGGGGGCAGAGGGAAGCAGGTGGACAGCACAGCCCAAGGCCCCTGCTGGGGGAACCTGCCGTGCAGAAGAGGCCATCCACACGCGTCTGGGCACCCGGGACGGGGACGGGACGGGGACGGGACAGACGGGGCTGGCCACCTGCGGGGAGGGGAGAGATGGAGACTCACAAGCAGGTTCACTGCGGTGACTGCAGGTGGGAGGGTCCCCAAGTGGGGGAGGGGCGGGGAGCCCCTGAGGGATGGGGGAGGGGCGGCAAGCAGGTGCCCTGTGGGGGTGGGAGGAGTTGGGGGCTGCTCTGCTCTCGCATTTCCCACCCGCTGCGGCCGCGGGTGTTGGGGGCTGGCAGGGGGACATCCGAGATGAGGTGCAAAAGAGCGGCTGCAACACGCGAACAGATGTCTGCAGTCGGACATCCCTCAGTCCCGTGTGCACAGACGAGGAAACGGCCTCCAGGCCAGGAAACGGCCCCCCAAGGCCACAGGGAGGCCGCGCCGTGCCCCTCCGCACCCAGGCTCTGCCCGCCACCCTCCCCTGCCTCGGTGCCGGGGCAGACCTGGGCCGGCTCGCCCTGGGGGGTGAGCAGAGTCCTGGCTTCCCGCTGCCGCCACGGGGTCCAGACCACAGCAGGGGGCGGGTCCGGAAGCCCGGGCCCACCTGTGTCCGCAGTCTTCAGACCTGGGGCTGTGAACGTGTGTCCCCCAGTGCCCATCCTCCCCAAACCCAACGCCCCAGGGATAATGACAAAACGCTGCTGCCCCGTTAAAGAAGGGGGCACGACAGGGTCAGGTCGGGAGCCCAGGGGCCTGGCATCAACCTCGGGGCCTGTGATGCCCCAGCTCGGGAATGAGGGCCCACAGCGCTGGTGGGGCCCAGCTGGGCTGCTGGAGCCCCAGGAGCCCCCAACGCCACCCCGCTGCTCACCCCCCAGGCACAAGGCTGCCCTCTGCAGGGGCCCGACAGGAGGGCGTCTGGGGTGGTGCCTTCAGCAGGGCCTGTGCGAGGAAACTTCTCAAGTTCTGCCGCCTCCAAGCTCCTCCTCACCCGAGGCGCCTGGGGGCGCCTCCCAGGCCCTAGCTGTCCACTCTCGTCAAGGCCCCAGAGCCGAAAGCTAAGCCCAGACTCGCCCCCCCCCCAGACTCCCAGGGAGCCCCGGCAGGAGCCTGTGGGCCACCCTCGGGCAGGGGCTCCCACTGCTGACTGCAGGACACCAAGCCCGGGAGGGTGCAGGGCCCCTCTGTCCCGGCCCAGACCTCCCTCCCAGGAGCAGCTGTCTGGGGGAGGGCGCCCCTGCCTGCCCCCAGCACCACCTTGAGAGGTCATTCCTTCCATCGTCCGTCTGCTCAGGAAGAGGCCCCGGAGCACAGCGGAGAATCACCCGACGTTTTCAAGGAGGCAAACAGAAACTGCACTCCTTGTAAAATGTGTTTTTAATGCATCTAGCCTGCGAAGACTTACCAAGCAGGGTGGGAAGCTGCGGCGATATCGTAACAGTCACCAGGGCAGTCCTGGAGCGAGACGGTCTCCGTGGAGGCAGGTCAGCCTCGGGAATCCCAGGACAGCACCTCCCAAGGACTGAGCATCTGCCTGACTGAGGATCCTGAGCCCCGAGGAACAGCTGCTCGAGAGCCTTCCTTGTCCATGGGGGCATCAAATGCCAGGTTCAGACCTAGAACTTTATCCCAGGTACTAGGGAGCCCCTGCAGGTTGAAGGGCAGCAGAGTGAGAGCAGGGACTGCATGGTCTGGCACTGTCTGGCCTGTTCGGGGAAGAAGGCAGGGAGGGCAGTGGGCGGGGCCCAGTGCCAAGCCTGTGGCCCTGTGTGTCCTCTCCTGTGAGCACGGCCACCCCCCAGCCCGGCTCCTGCCCTGCGCGCAGCCTTGCTGCGCACATTGAGGGCGAGGAAGGCCCTGGGGCCCCCACAGCGTCAGGGCCTCAACCTCGCAACTGAAGTCTCCCCCACGCCTGGGACGGACGGGGCCCGCTGGCTGCCAGCGGCGGCCAGGAGCCGTGGCCGTGGCAGCTACTTACCGTGTGAGTCAGGACTGCGCCGTTTCCAGAAGCCAAGACTCAGACAGCGGCCGGCTGTAGAGGCTGAAGCCAGCGCAGCATGGCCTGGACAGCGCCGCACGCCGCAGAAACCGGGGGCAGCTGCCGGGAGCCGCGCCGGCCTCGCGCCGCCTCATGCACCTTCATGGCCAACTCCACAGCTCCCGCCGGCTCCCGAGGGCCTGCGTGTCTGGGGAGCAGGACCCGGACCCAGACAAACGTGCCCCCTGCGAAAGCTCTCGACCCCCGCCCCGCGGCCTGAGGCCTCCCCCACCCTCCCCTCCAGCAGCCCCTGAGCCTCACGGCCTCCGGCGGGCCCAAGAAGGGTGAGGCCTGCTCGCCGTCATGCCTGCAGTGCGGGGGCAGCCCTGGCCCTGGAGAGGTCCTTCGCACGCAGCCAGCCTGTGAGGAGCTCCTGGACAGGGAGCCCAGCCCAGCCTCCCTCTGGGGCCCTCTCTGGGACCTGCGCTCACCCTCCTGGGTGCCCCACATGGAGCTCACGGGAAGCCCTTGGGAAGCACCACAGGAGGCTGGGAGGGTGGGCTGGAGCCAACCCATCACACCCGGCCGCCCCATGTTCGCAGCTGCGCCTCCCTCGTGGATGGAGCCCTCCCTCACCTCCCACCAGGGCAAAGGCTCCTCCTCCAGGAAGTCCTCCCAGATCTTCTCTTGGGCCCTTGGTGTCCAGCCCTGAGTTACCAGCCAGCTCCCCCAGGATGACACCCGCACACATATGGGAACCCCTCATTTCCTCTCAACATGGTCATGGTGCCCAGCCCCCTGCACCCCAGCAGCAGAAGAGATTAAGGCACAATCAAGGGGCCAGACAGACTTGGGATTCACCCCGTGCCTGCCTGGACCAGGCACAGCCCCTCTGAGCTTCGGTTCCTCAGCTCTGCCATGAAGACCAAGCCCTCTCCCATCCCCCGTCCCAGCTCCCTCGAAGTCCTGACAGCAGCCCTGACCCCAGGCTGGCTCTGTTCTGCTGGGGGTCACAGTCCTGCCAGGAATCCGTGCCTTCCTGTCCCGAGCCAGCACAGGGACACACTGGCCCCAGCCACAGGCGGAGCCCCTGGCCTGCTGCCTATGCAGCAGTCCTGGCCCCAGACCAAGGCCCTGCACTCGGACCCTGTCCTGACTTCTTCACCCAACAAGCCCCTGACCAGTACTGCTTCCTCCTTCCACACAGGTCCCGGGCGGCCTTGCTCCAGCAAGTGGCACCTCCTGCCTCTGCCCCTGGGCTGGCCCAGCCCTGCCCTCGCCAGCTTGTCCTGAGCTCACTTCTCCTGGGCCCAGCCACCTGCCCTCACCCTGGTGCTCACCCCAAGGAAACCTCCAGGCCCAGACGGCCGGTGGATTGCAGCTCTCAGAGCGGAGAAACCTGTTCTCCAGGTTTGTGGCCGGCAGCCGGGGGCTTCCCAAGGGCCGTACCCTAAGGGTCCTGTCCCTGCACCTGGGGCCCGCTTGGGCGGAGGCTCTTCCTCAGCCCCTAAGCCCGTTGAAAAGAAGGGGCGGGACAGGCACTTGGCCACACCCCAAAACCTGAACTGCCGTCCTCGCTCCAGGCCCCAGGGCGCCTGCCGTCAGGGACCCCAACCTGCTGTCTCCAGCGAGCCTGGCGCCCCCTGCTCTCTTTAGGGCTGTGGGACGGGCCTCCTGCGGCCGGCACTGTCCCACCCAGGACAGGCAGCCGTCAGCGCGACAGGAGCTCCTGCCTCGTCCCACCAGAGGGAGCGCAGACAGGCTGGCCGGCTCACCTTCTGGTCTGCTCCAGGGGCTGGGGGACGTGGGAAACAAAATGGGGACCAGAGCCCGCGCCTCCCTCCTCGGCCGCCCACTCCCTGGCCTCTGATCTCCCAGGGCCAGAGGAACTGGGTTCACAGGAGTGGCCAGAGCACGCGCTCAGGAGGGAAGATGTGGCCGGGACAACACAACCCGTGCTGCTGCGGCGAGAAAGTGCGCAGGTCCGACGGGTGGGAGGGGATACCCTGCTGCCTGTCGGGGGGTCTGTGCAGCACCAGCCCCGCCTGGGACCCGCAGACCTGGGCCCTGTCCCAGACCCTGCTTCCGTCACAATCCCGGGTGATTCGCGGGCTCGGCGCTAGTGTAGCAGGGTCTTACTAAATATCAGCTAATTATTACCATTATCCCTGTGGCACAGACCAGAAAATGGAGGCTCAGGGGAGCTGAGGGGGAACGGGGGTGAGAGCTCCCAGGAATGGCGAAGGGCTAGCGGCGGCCGAGGTCAGAGCCAGCCCAGATGCCCCTGAGCAGCGTCACCAAGTGGCGCAGCTTCAACGCAAGGGAAGAGCACTCGGTACGATGATGGGGTGACCCCGCCTGGAGCCCAGGAGGTGTCTGTCCAAGCCCCAGGACCAGGGCTGGACCCTGTCACTGCTCCTGCCTGACATCTGCGGCTGCTTTCCCTGAACTCACAGCCTCTGCCTTCCCACCCTCCATTCCGGCGGCAGAGAGGGACAGTTTAAGAGAAGTCACAAGGGCTCAGGCAAGGGGCAGCCACCGGGCGACGAGGCCAAATGCACCTCCTGGGAAGAACCCTCACCCCCATCCCGGGACCCTGGGACGGAGAAGGCTGCCGCGGACGGGGCTCCGGGCTGCGTCTGGGACCCACCGTTGGGGCCTCGCCTTCCCTCCACCCATCTCCCCAGCTTCACTCCGAGGCGGCGAGCAGCGGTCCCGCTCCGCAGGCTCACTCTTGGGGTGGACGCGCCCCCACCCCCGCCCTCCCACCAGCTCTCCCGGTAAGAGCAGACGGGCTGACGGCGCCACCTGCCGGCCATCCTGGGCTCCGACCCCCAAATTCAAGTCGTCCTGTCAGGACTCCCATGGCACCAGGGGCCTGGGATGGGCGGTGGCCCGAGACATCCAAACAAGCGGGGAAACGGAGGATCTGAGGCGCCGTCAACGGTTGAGCCAAGACCTAGAGCCACGGTTCAAACCCTGGGGCCCCCACGCCCCAGGTCCCCAAGAACAACGGACACTTGGATGGTTTGTTTCTGGTCTTGCCACCCGCCCGCCCTCCCCCCGACGCTGGGATTTCCAACCCAGCGTACAGATGAGAAGAGCAGGGAGGATGCAGCCGGGTGTAGCCCGGAAAACCAGCTGGGAGGGACGGCGCCCCAGAGCAGGCCATGCTTCGGGGGCTCACTCTGGGACTAGCTCACGAACCCGAAGGGGGAGATGGCACCTCCTCGGGAGCAGACTGGGTACCCGTGAACCCACAGGCCAGAGAGGCTTCGGGGCCAAGAAGGGAGGTAGCATTGCAAGCTGCTCTACGAGAGTTGGCCAGAAACCTGGGAACGCCTCAGCGTCTCCACACGGGCGATGCCTGCTGCCTGGCCGCAGACGGGTCCACCCCAGGCTACCCAACCCAGTCAGAGGGCGGCCTCCGAATCCAGGAGACACCAGCAGGGCTGGCACTCCTAAGGGGCACCGGAGGCTTCTGTGGCCAGCAGGACCTGTGCGACCGCCCAGGCCCCAGGCCCTTCTACGCAGCCCTCTTAGAGGCTCTGGCTCCCTGTCACTGGGCTGTGCCAGCCAGGGAGGTTCCCATGGCTGAGCCCCAGCAGACGTGGCCAGAGGCAAAGCAAGGAGCTGCCCCTCGCCTCCCCACTGGGGTCAGCAGGGCTTGGACCGTCCCCACTCCCGCCCGCGCCCTGCTTCCTCCTGCTACCGCGGGCTCTGCAGCCAGGTACCCCCAGGCCAACAGGTCAGGGCCCGCCGTGGGGCCTTGTGGGCTGGGACACGGGCTGCAGGCACCTGCCCCGTCTCAGGCACTCGCCCGCAGCTCCGTGTCCCGCGGTGGCCTGTGGCCGGCGGCAGTGCTCATCCCCCAGCATGGGGACTGGCAGGTGCTCAGGCCCGTCCTCCCCTGGGAGCACAGCGCTGAGCCCGCTTAAGGAGTGCTGGTGGCTGTCTTTTCACCGTTGTTCAGCGCCTGGCCTGTGTCCCCAGAGCTCCTCCCGCAGCCTCCAGCCACCCGCCCCCACAGGGCTCGTCTCCCACCCACCCCAGAGCCCGCCGGCCACGCGCTTCACCACAGGAGCCAGGCACGGCAGATCACCCAACGGAGACAGCTGCTCCGGGCCCCGCAGCCCTGGGTCTTGCCTCCCGCACCTCCAGCCCCCATGGAACCAGCAGGACCGCGGATGGGACCTCTCCCCACCCGCCATGGGCCCGCCCTTCCCCGTTAGAGATACCCGGTGGTGTCACCAAGAAAACAGTCAGACGCGGGAGATGGTCTCAGCAAGGCACAACCTTTACTTCTCAACGGAAGGGCGCGTGGCGGCAGCAAGGGGGCAGCGCCCTACAGGGGCTTCTTCACCTTTTACCCTGATGCAGACCGGGGGCTGTCTCGTCCCATTGGCGGGGACTTCCACCGCACAACCTTGCTCGCAACCCGGTTGGCTAAGGACAGAAAGGAAGAGGGGCAGGGGCTCTCGGTGTGGAAAATACTCCAAGCTGGCGGGCAAGTCAGGCACAGCAAGGTACGCCAAGTGTCACCTCCTGACACTGTGGCAGAGAAGACCAGGCCAAGGTCATCTCCTACACTTTCCCCCCTTCTACATTAGACCTTTTCACGCCACTTCAAACCCAGTGAGGAGGAGGCAACTTTGGTGTTCTTGGTCTTCTGGTGGCAACAACTTGTGTTCGTACGGGGGTGGAAGAGGGTGTTCAGTTAGGGCTGTTTCTATTAATCTCTGGGTTAGTCCCCAGCACAAGGGACACTGCGACATCCCACTAATGTTAGGATACCGAGCACAATGATTAAGGAAGTCAGTACTGACGTCATCGACCCTTTCCATCTTCCAAACCACTGCTCCATGAGGCCGGTGAAAGGGTCACCTGTCCCTGAGTTTTCAGCCAGCTCATCACCGAGGTAGCAGGTCCTTGCAGAGCGCTGGTGACCGTGCCATCCGGAGCTGTGCTGTTGGGGCTGTGAGTGCAGCACCGGCCTCTGGTCACGACGCACACTCCGCCTCTGCCTGCTAAGAGCGTATCCAAAGCCATTTTGTTTTCCCAGGTCGTTTTACTGGTGGGTCCCAGTTGTTCGTATACCTTTGATGGCATCCCTGCTATAATTTACAAATCTTTGCTGATTACAGTATAGGCAGTTGATCCAGTCTACGTTTTTATCGACAGTGGACCACCAGAAGAATAAAGATTCAAACCCAGCAGCTATTTGATTTCTAGCTTTGAATTCATTCGGTCCCCCCTCGAGGGACTCCAATAGCATCAACAAAAATATGGAGCTCAAAAGATCCTCTGGGAGCATCTATTTCTTTTTGTCCAATGTCCCCTCTCCTCAACTGGGAGCTGATGGAACGCCGGGCTCCAAGGGACGGCCAGTTGCACCAAAGTGCAGGCAGGACCTCAGTCTGTCTACAATCCCACCGGACGTCTCCTCGGGGTGTGGAGAGGGCAGGTGGATCCTGTGGCTTCTCGAAGGCGAGGCTTTCATTGCACCTTGCACATTTCCAAGAGACGCTGCCCCCTCCTCCTATCTAGAGAGACAGGGTGAAGGTGACGCCACAGGCGGGTGGCCTCACAGTCCTCAGGGGCTGACCTGCAAAGACCTCTCACGTCAGGGAAAAGCAACGATGGGGTTTTGCACGATTCTTTCCCCCGTGCTGGGGTCTCCTGGAAGAGAGCTGCTACCACGCAGTGCATGCCCGTGGGACCTACAGACCACCCAAGCGGAAAGGGAACTATTTGGGCCTCCAGTCTCCCTGTCGCACAGGCGTGACAATCGCTCTTATTTAGGGTGCGGGCAGAATATTTGATCGTTGTAACCAGGCGTTTTCGTCTTTATACCCAGTCACTACTGCGACTGTCTGCCCTACCTCCTTGACCTCTGCGGTGTTACGTCGATGGTCACTGGAAAGACACAGGCACAGGGCTGCTGCCAGGTTTCACGGAGGGAGCGGCGGATGTGACAGTCGAGGCAGGCGGCAATATTTTTAAAGAGAACTGTCCGGTTGGGTCTGTGCCCGCTATATCTGCTCCCATCCCAAAAGTTCTATTTAAAGTCATGTCTTTAGAAGTGGGGACATTTATGGAAATAGTGACAGGGTTACACTGATGTAATTTGCAATTAGGTGGGGGAATCCCTTTTGAAAAGTGGATTTTGGGTTTTAAACTTGGATGTGCACCCCCTTCCGACGTCCAGCCTTGGTACTGGGTTGTCCAGAGAACATCCAGCCAATGGCTGCAGGGACCCGCTCCCCAGAGAGCCCTCGTGCCTCCGACCCCGGGGTAGGGACAGAGGTATTTGTCAGCTCCGGAAAGCTGCCTTTGGCTCTCCAGGCTTCCACACGGTATGACCCGACAAGCATCAAAAGTGACGGTTTGCGGCGCTGTGGAACTAGGCACGCTGACTGTGAAGAGACCCGCTGAAAGCTGTAAAAAGGAAACGACCACAATGCCGACCGCACCTCTTGGAAGGCTGCTGAGGCGGGGGCTGGTCCAGGTCCGGCTGCCCATCTTCCCTCTGTGGGACAGACGGCCTCTCACCCGAGCGTGGTGTCCAGCCCTTCTCGGCCGTGCCAACTGCTGTCTCTGTGGTCAGTAGCACCAGGAAGGGTCCTCCCAGGCTGCTCCGAGCTTCTCTTCCCTCCAGCCTTTGACCAGCGCGCCGTCTCCAGGTCGATGTGGACGCACCAGAAACTCGAGGTGGTGTTTGCACCGGCAGCCTCCTCTCCCTGAGGGAAAGCAGAGTGGAAGACAAACCAGGTATACAGTTCTTAAGAAACTGGTCTTTGGTTTTGAAGGTGGGAATGTCAGTGGTTGAATTTAGGTGGGGTAACCTGTAAAGCACTTCATGGGGGGACAGGCCTGTGTTTTTGAGGGGCCGTCCGGATCCTTACAGGGCTACAGGCAAACGTTTAGTCCCAGGTAACCTGGTTTCCAGGACCAAGTGACTTTTCAGAGTCTGGTTCATTCCTTCTACCCTTCCTGAAGAAGGAGGGTGCCAGGGGGTGTGATATTCCCATTTAATTCCCAAAACCTGCATGAGTCCTTTGATGATATTAGCAGTAAAGTGACTCCTGTTATCCGAATCAATATTTTCGATCAGACCAAATCGGGGCACAGTATGTTCAATCAGGACTCTGACTGCATTGTTAGCAGCCGCCCCAGGTAGAGGAATCGCTTCCACCCAGTGAGTGAGATGGTCTATGATTACAAGAAGGTATTGGAGACGCCTATTTGGGGCATTTCTGTATAGTCAATTCGAATGTTCTGGAACTGCCGTAACCCAGGATCCCCCCACAGAGGGCGCCTGTCCTAGAGCTTGCTTATCAGTTTCCCAGCACGTTATGCATCCCGCAGGGGTTTGTTTGGCTAACGTGTAGATACCTGTGCAACCACAGATACGCAACCACAAATGCAGAGGATGGTGTCCCACATTGCTTGGGGACCCCAATGGCTACTCTGGTGGAGCTGGGTTAAAATTCCTCTCATTATCGGTTTGGACAGCATTTCCCTTCCATCGGGCAACAGCCACCTTCCCTCTGCATTTTCTTCTGCCCCTACTTTCCCTGTTGTTCTTTTCCTGCTGGGGTGAAAATGAGGGTCGCAACAGGGGCAGGGAGATGTAGCGTTACATGGATATTGGCATTTCTGAGAAGAGGGAAGCCTGCCTAGCTACTTCGTCTGCTGTTACTTCCCCGCTGTTGAAAGGATGACCTTTTTTGATGCCCTGGAACATGAACTACAGCTATTTCTGTTACAGCAGAACTGACCGAGAACAGACCGAGAGGCATACGGAACTACAGCAAAACAGGGTTTATTACGCCGGCGGGCTCAGAGGGGACTCGCCACCAAATTCTGAGTCCCGAACAAAGAGTGTAGCAGTCTTTTATACATTTTGTTTAGGAAACGAGTGGGGCACAGTTACAATGAGGTTATCTTCAGCGGGGCAGGGTCCTGAGCGACCTTAGTTTCTGGTACGGGAGTTGCCGCAAGCCGTTTACAGGAGAGTGACAGCTGCTAGGGGAGATAGCAGGGGTGGAGACTCGTCAGCAGGATTTTCCACTCCATTGCCCCCTTGGATGCCCCTATGTTTACAATGAGGCATTAGCCCTCATGCATTTACTATAGGGCATCATTTTCTGATGGGTGATCGCCTCCTAAGGCCATGATGCGGGCTGTTGTTTTTTAACTTACAGTTGTTTCCATGAATTTTATAATTGCGCTTAGTAGGCGTGGGCCTATAGTGACGAGGAGGAGAACAGTTATCAGCATTCCGGCCAGTGGCAGTAACCATGAGGTCCATTGTCCTAAGTTGAAACCCCATGTTTGTTCTAATTGTTTGTTTTTTGGATTCTCTCCCTTAGCTCCCTGACCTTGGCGGTTACCACTCCTGTCTGGTTCATGTAGTAACAGCACTCCTCTCCCAAGAACATGCAGGTCCCCCCTCTCAGCAGTGGGCAGGTCTGAGTCTCGCCTGTTGTGGTGGGTCGCTGCTGCCAGTGAGTTTAGCTGATTTTGGAGGGACATCAGGGAATCTGCCACTTGTTCCATGTCCTCGTTTAGTTCTTGGGATAATTTATGATAGATACTTAGGGACGTTCCCAGGCCCACCCCCCTCCGGCTCCCAGCCCTGCAGCAGTCCCTCCCCCTTCTAGAATCGATGCTAGTAGCACTCGCTTTTTCCGGATGTGTGGGTGGGGACTTAGTGCAGCTTCTAATGCTGAGTTTCAAAGATGGAAACATCTGGGGTGAGGAAGGCCTGGGTGCAGGTCCCAGTCCAGTTTCCTGGGAGGCAGAGGTAGGCAATGTCGCCACAAAGAAAGAATATGCTGTCCTGGGAGCAGGTGACACCGGCGTTAATGGGTAGGGTTTGGTTATTTGTGCAGAGTTCACCCGGTATGAATCCCAGTATTTCATTCCCTCCTGTTAGTAACGCAAGTGATATTCAGGTGGGAAGTTAGGGCCAAGCGGACATTGTATGCTACTGGGCCCATCGGGGATGTTTTGTTTGAGTTGGGGACCGGGGTGCCGAGGTTCCAACCTGGAGGTACAGGGATGCCAACATAGACATGTTTTTGAAGGTGTAGGCAGATCCAACATGAGGTATGGTTAGGTAGAGCCTGGAGGGTTACATTGAGAAACTTGGTTACTAGGGGAGAAGTTTCCAGAGGTTCAGTGATTTTCCGTACAACACTAAGGTCTGGCCTTATAGGTGGGCTCCGTTACTGAGGCTATTTTAACTAGCCAAGCCCTTGTATCTTGGATCTGTTTGTCCCTAGCCTGGTCTTGGACTCCTCCATCAGACATTCCCCAATGGGTATAGTAGGTCCAACAAGCCTTTATGCCCCTCGGGACTATACAGGTTCCAGGGTCACCTGTAATGGTGCCAGTCCAGTATTTCTTTCCCCCGTGCTGGCATACCTCTGCCTGACTATAACATGCCTTTGGCATGCAGTTGCTGACTGTGAAACCTCCCGTAGTAGAGAAACCTCGAGTAATTCCATTAGAGGGAATCCAAGTTCTCACAGAACAATCTGATGGGCACAGTTTCCTGCCATAGTTGTCAGTGCCAGTGCCCCAACCAGGAGGAGAGTTGGGACTAAGGCAGGGGTAGACATTTTGTGATGAATTAAACTACGCTGGCAAAGTTGAGTTGTGGGCATTAAGGTCAACACCAAAAATAGAAGAATCCTGCTACCACCCAATATAACACAGTAAAAATTATTTTCTCTCCCGTCCCTCAGTCTTTTGGAGATACTGAGTAAAGTCCAATGTCCAGTAATAGGGTCAATACTCCGAACAAGCCGATGGTGATGTAATAGGTCGGCTCGGTCATTCGGCTTGGGTGCCCTTTGGCGCAGTTGCTGGGCTGTCGCTACGCCAGAGGTGGACCTTCAGTGGGTCCTCTGGGTTGTGTTGCACCGTCCAGGTGTCCCGGTTACCCTCAGGTGTGGCTCTCTTTACCCTCGTGTGGTGAATCCAGGGTGCTATCCCTGCAACTTTAACAGCAGTGGGTGTGGTTAAGACTACAGTGTGGGGCCTGTCCAGGAGGGCTCTAGTGGTGTTTTCTTCCAGTCCTTAACCCAGACTGAGTCTCCAGGCTGGTGTGAGTGGACTGGGTGTCCCATTGCTATAGAAATCTTTTCTAGAACATTGTGATGAATCTGACTCAGGGTCTTGGACAGGGAAATAAGCTGGGTGTGTAGGGTCTTTTCTCCTATCTGGGTGATGTCTCCCTTAAGCTGCTTAATTATGGGTGGGGGTCTTCCGTACAAGATTTCAAAGGCTGAATACCCTGTCGGCCCTGGAGTGCACCTGACTTTAAGCAATGCTAGACTAAGTAAGTCTACCCAGGGTAACCCTCTCTCTTGACATAGCTTTGCAAGGGTGTTTTTGACGGTCCGGTTCACGCGCTCTACTTTCCCTGAGCTCTGTGGCCTGCATGCAGTATGGAGTTTCCACTTGATCCCCAACGCTTTAGTTAGAGTCTGTGTGATTTCTGTCGTAAAGCTCAGCCAATTATCACTGCTGATTGAGAGTGGCAGTCCATACCGGGGGATGATTTCTCTCAGAAGAATCTTCACTACCTCCCTAGCTGTCTCAGTTCGGGTAGGAATAGCCTCGGTCCATCCTGACAACGTGCATATCACCACTAGCAGGTACTTCATTCCCTTGCATTGCTTCACCTCGGTGAAATCGACCTCCACATCTTCAAAGGGAGATGTTCCTGTGTGTTGGATACCTGGGGCAGGCCTGGGTCATGTAATTGCGTTATTTCTGGTGCATGTCTGGCAACGAGCGCAAATGGTTGCAGCTAGAGAAGGGAGCCTGGGGATGTAATAGTGTCTGTTGAGCAGGGTGGTGAGGCTGTCTTTCCCATGTGTGAGTGAAGGTGGTATTGCGGGGTGACTGAGTAAGACGGCTTTCCAGGTATGAAAATCCAACTGTCTGGTAGGCGCCACCACCCTGACTCAGTCTTTCAGGCTCCTTCCCCTTTTGCCCAGGTGTTCTCTTCTGGGGTGTATTCAGGCATCTCCGACCATCCTGGTACTAGGAGAATTTGACTGACTTCTTGAATGCTCTGTTTGAGGGGCTCCTGTTCGGCTATAGCTTTCGCTGTTTGATCCGCCAGGTGGTTGCCAAGACTCACTGGGTCAGTCCCCTTCTGGTGGCCTCGGCAGTGTATAATAGCTATTTCTGAAATTTGGTTCCCATACTGCCTCCAACAGTTGGAGAATTTCTTCCTTATTTTTTATTTCCTTGCCTCCAGCTATTCGTAGTCCCTTCCTTGCAGAGGGCCCTGTGCACATGTAGGGTACTCCAGGCATATTCTGAGTCTGTGTATATATTCGTCTTCTTCCCCTTCGCACATTTCAGTGCTTGGACCAGGGCCCGTAATTCTGCCCGTCGTGCGGACCATCCCACCGGTAGGGGCTCGGCCAGGATTACCTTGTCCTTCGTTGTGACGGCGTATCCGCCTTCCGTTTTCCGTCTCGGATGTAACTACTGCCTTCCGTGAATAGTTCTAATTCTGGGTTTGGCAGAGGGGTATCCCTCAGGCCTGGCTGACTGGCGTAGACTTCCTCCACTATCTGGAGGCAGTCATGGTCTGGGAGTCCTGGGTCAATGGGCAGAAGAGTTATAGGATTCAGGGTCCGCATGGCCTCCAGGGTTACTTGTGGGTTGTCACACAGCAATCCTTGGTATTGGGCCAGCCGACTGCTGGAGAGCCAGTGGTGTCCCAGATTGTTAATAAGCTGTATTACGGTGTGCGGGATGTGGACTCGGGTATGCCGGCCCAGGGTGAATTCATCAGCTTCCTTGATTAAGAGGACGGTCGCGGCCACAGCCCTAAGGCACGAGGGCCATCCTGAGGCCACCGTATCCAACTGTTTGGACAGATACGCCACTGGTCTTTGCCATGGTCCAACAGTCCGAGTTAGGACTCCTATCGCCACCTGATCCTTCTCGTTGACAAACAGGTTGAATCTTTAGTGTGGTCTGGCAACCCCAAGGCCGGAGGTAGCTGTAGCTGAGTTTGCAGATCTTTGAAGGCCGGCTCTTGCTCACTCTCCCATTCCAGGTCCTTTGATTCTGGCCCTTATAGGGCTTCATAGAGTGCTTGACCATCAGTGCAAAGCCCCAGATCCAGATGTGGCAGAACCCGATTGCTCCCAGGAATTTCCACAGTTGTCTCCGTGTTGTGGGCTTCTGGATCGAACAGATGGTGTGTTTTCGCTCGTGTCCGAGTTCCCTTTGCCCTTCAGTGATACAGAATCCTAGGTACTAGCGACCTGACGGCCAATCTGGGCCTTTTTCCACAAGACTTTGTACCCTCTTTCAGCCAGGAGTTGGAGTAGAGCCCGCATAGCCTGTAGGACTCATTCTTGGTCCGGCACGCCGGGAGGAGGTCATCTAAATATTGTAGAAGAGTGCAGTTGAATTCCTCATGTGGGTAGGAGTCCAGGTGTGCAGCCAACGCCTCTCCAAATATTGTTGGGGAGCTCTTGAAGCCTTGTGGTAATCTTGTCCAGGTGAGCTGCCTTCTCCCTGTGCTGGAGTCCTCCCACTTGAAAGTGAAGAGGGGTTGACTCACTGGTGCCACGCGGACGCAAAAGAAAGCGTCTTTCAGGTCCAAACAGGTGAACCATTTGGCATCTTCGGGGATGAGTCCCAGGAGGGTGTAGGGGTTCGGCACTGCTGGGTGGAGGGTAACTGTAGCCTCATTCACTATCTGAAGGTCTTGGATGGGTCGGTAGGTTCCGTCTGGCTTCTTCACCAGGAGCAGAGGGGTATTCCAGGCTGACTGGCATTCCCTTAGAATGCCCTCTCACAAAAGTCTGTCCAGATGGGTCTGGATCCCCTCACGAGCCTCCTTTGGGAGGAGGAGTTGTCTTTTTCTTGTGGGCTGAGCCCTTGGTTTTGTCTCTATTATGACTGGCGCCCATTGATGCACCAACCCAAGTGGGTTGTCCTCTGCCCAGACCGTTGGAAAGTCTCACTTAAACTCTGGGGGGTTTGTCTCTCCCAGGGGGTTCAATGGAATCATATTTGTATGGGTTCCCGTGTTTTGGCATTCGGTCACTGTGGACCCGGCACCTCTCAGGCATTTGGTCACTGTGGAGTCGCCATTCCATCTCCCAGGGAACTATGACTGCCATCGTCAGTGACCTCGGGGCTGGCAGTGAAAGGTTGGTGGTGCCCTCGGGGCGGAAAGTGATCTGGGCCCCCAACTTGTGCAGGAGGTCCCATCCCGAAAAGGGAACTGGACAGTCTGGGAGGTAAAGAAACTCATGTGTTACTTGATGTCCCCCAAGTTGGCAGGAGTGGGATTGGCAGAAAGGCCTGGCTACCTGGTTTCCAGTGGCTCCAATTATGGTTGTCTCTCACCCAGTGAGAGGGGCGATTTGGGTGGTCACTACTGAGTGCTCTGCTCTGGTGTCCACCATGAAGGTTACAGGTCGGCCCCCCACATCCATGGAGACCATGGGCTCCTGGGGGCCAAGGTTGATGGAGCCCAGTCGGCCCTATTCGGAATTCATGCCTGCCAAGTCCGATAAGATCTTGGGTTTCCGGTTCCATCTGGAACCCCCGAGGGGTGCCTCGTCTTGGGAGTGGGCCAGTCTTCTGGTGTGGGCACTCATTCTTCCATTGTCCAGTCTCTTTACAGTATGCACACTGGTCTGGTCTTAGCGTCCCCCTCCTGCAAAGTCCCCTCTCCGGCTTCGTACTGGGCCCTGGGGGAGGCACAGGAGTCCCGAGTGCTGCTGCCAGGAGTGCGGCCTTATGTTTCATTTTTTTCTCACTCTCTCTCTGGGATACGCGATCTTGGTTTCGGTACACTTTCCAAGTCACTTCCATCGGTTGAGTGATGCTCATTTCAGCAAAACCCTCCAGCCTTTCCAACTTCCGCTATATGTCTGGACTCGCCTGAGCCACAAAAGCAGCATTCACCACCCGTTGATTCTCTGGGGCCTCTGGGTCAAAGGGGGTGTAGATTCTGCAGGCTTCACAGAGGCGCTCGTAGAAGTCACTGGGGGTTTCGTCAGCTTTCTGGGTGACCAAGGCCACTTTATTTATGTTGGCGGGTTTCTTGCCCCTTCCCAGACACCATGCAAGAGGGCCTCCCGGTATCTGACGAGCGCGTCTCGCCCTTCAGGTGTGTTGAAGTCCCATGTAGGCGCAACATCTGGGACAGTCTGCCGCACCCATGTCTCTGGATCAAGGACACCCGCTGGTGCGTTGTCTTGAACCCATTTTTGGGCTCCTGCAGTGATCTGGCGCTGCTCCTCAGTACTGAAGAGGGTTAGGAGCAGTTGTCGACCATCCTCCCAAGTGGGCTGGTGGGTTTGGCAGATACTTTCCAGGAGGTCTACCATGGCCTGTGGCTTTTCTGAGTAAGAGGGGGTATGTTGTTTCCTATTCAGGAGATCCGTAGTTGAGTTCATCTTCTGGCGGTCCTTGGATGGGTTTGAAGCCAGGGTCAAGAGACTTTCTTGGTCTCTGAGCAAAGAGAACTCTGACCCTTTTCTACACAGAACCGGACCCGGGGGGCAGAGTTTGGGCAATTTCTAGCCAGGAATCAATATAGGGGAATTGATCTGCGTGTCCAGGGGTGCGTGTAACCTATTTCCAGACTGCCCGGACAAGGAAGTGCCGAGGGTGCCCAAATTGGGCCACCCAACTCCAAAGGAAGGTCACTCTATTTCGCAGAGTGTCCAGAGGCGATTTGGTAACATCTTAACTCCGTAATCACCTGAAAACCCCTTCTTAAAATTTTTGATCATACATCTGAGGACAGTTAGCTAAGATTCTTTCCCTCCCATTGTGTCCTACTGGTTGGTGTCACACAGGGTAGGGCTTACTGTCAGTTGTCCGCCTGGCTGCTCCCCTCAAGGGAATTTAGGCATGTCTTGGCTAAAGTGCACCCGTATAATTCCCGGGCAAGGTCACTCTCCTTTTGAAGGAGTGAGTCACCATTATGCCTTTCGACGCTACCACAGGTTCGCAGGTATGGACCTAATCAAGCTCCAGAGCTTCTGGCCATGGAGCCGCAGCACTCACACTCACTCTCTCTCTCTCTCTCACACTCACACACACACACACACACACACACACACACACACACACACAGAGGTTATTACAATCCCCTCCTCCGGGGAACCTTAAACCTTTTCCTTAGGAGGTGATCAAGCTCCTCTTCCGTCCTGAGACAGGCCTAGCTACCTTTGGATAGGGTCCTGGGACCTTATCACGTCCGATGTCTGACATCCTTCCCTGGTTGCCTGTACTTCACTGCTGTCCAGGCGGGTTCTGGGCTCGGTGGTCAGCAGAGCCCCTCCGAGTGAAGAGGATGTTATCCTTAAGCAGGATACAGCACGCCTTGCTCTCTCAGTCATCGGGGCCGGCCAGCCGGAGTCCCAGCCCGAGCCATTGGTTTCAAAGGGCCATTTCAATCAGGGTTTCCCAGTGAGGGAACAAAAATGTCACAGCAGAACTAACCGAGAACAGACCGAGAGGCACGTGGAAGTACAGCAAAACAGAGTTTATTACACCAGCAGGTTCAGAGGGGACTCGCCACCAAATTCTGAGCCCCGAACAAAGAGTGTAGCAGTCTTTTACACGTTTTGTTTAGGGAGGGAGTGGGGCACAGTTACAATGAGGTTATCTTCAGCGGGGGCGGGGTCCTGAGCAACCTTAGTGCCTAGTACGGGAGTTGCTGCAAGCAGTTTACAGAAGCGAGAGTGACAGCTGCTAGGGGAGATAGCAGGGGTGGAGACTGGTCAGTGGGATTTTCCACTTCAAAATTTCTCTCATTATCGGTTTGGATAGCACTTCCCTTCCATTGGGCAATAGCCACCTTCCCTCTGCATTTTCTTCTGCTCCTACTTTCCTCAGTTGTTCTTTTTCTCCTGGGGTGAAAATGGGGGTCGCGATAGGGGCAGGGAGATGTGGCGTTATGTGGAATATTGGCGTTTCTGAGGAGGGCAGCCTGCTCAGCTACTTCATCTGCTAAGTTATTTCCCCGGTGTTCAAAGGAGGACCCTTTTTGATGCCCTGGAACATGAACTACACCTATTTCTTCTGGTAACATCGGACTTTCTAAAACTTGGGCTATTAACCCTTTATGTATGAAGTTCTTCCCTTTACTATTATTTAGTCCCCATTCCATCCAGATTTTTCCAAAGGTATGAAGTACTCCAAAAGCATATTTAGAGTTGGTGCAGATGGTCCCTTCTTCCTTTGTTAAGAATTTTAGGGCGTGGTTAAGAGCATACAGTTCACAGGTCTGGGCTGACCACCCACTTGCGAGTCTTCCTGACTCTGTTATGGTTAACTGAACTCCGTCTACCAGGGAATATCCACTATGCCTTTCTCCCTTTATTACTCGGGAAGACCCATTCAATTTAAGACCCCTCTGGGAGGGGGTTACTCTAAGGTCTGGCCAGACCTTAGTTTGGTATTGCATTAAATCCACAGAACAAGGCCGGGCGCGGTGGCTCACGCCTGTAATCCCAGCAATCTGGGAGGCCGAGGCGGGCGGATCGTTCTGAGCTCAGGAGTTCGAGACCAGCCTGAGCAAGAGCGAGACCCCGTCTCTACCAAAAATAGAAAGAAATTAATTGGACAGCTAAAAATATATAGAAAAAATTAGCCGGGCACGGTGGCGCATGCCTGTAGTCCCAGCTACTCGGGAGGCTGAGACAGCAGGATTGCTTGAGCCCAGGAGGTTGAGGTTGCTGTGAGCTAGGCTGACGCCACGGCACTCGCCCCAGGCGAGAGAGACTCTGTCTCAAAAAAAAAAAAAAAAAAAATCCACAGAACAGCACTCAGCTGGAACATTGCCTTCCCCTCCAAGTAGGAACTCAATGAGACTGAAGCAACTATCTGCGTGAGTGTTCAATCATCTCCTTCTAAGAGGATGGCTTTGTACTTTAAGACCCTGGAGTCTGCTAGCCATCTCCCCAGCTTTTGGTGGAGAATAGTTCTGACCTGGTGGGGCATGCTGACAAGCAGACTCCCCGAACGTAAGTTTCCTGCTTTCTTCCGTTCAGAGGGGGGTGGCTGCTACTGATTGGATGCATTCCAGCCACCCTCCAGAAACAGGGTCCGAAAGCTTAGACAAAAACGCCACAGGCTGTTTATGTCCTCCGGGTTCTAGGGCTAAAACTCCTGAGGCTTCCCTTGTCAACATTTACAAACAGAAGGAAGGTTGGGGGGGGGCATGCCAGCACTGGGGCTGTGATGAGGGCCTGCTTGAGGGCATCTACCAACTCGGTTTCCTCAGGTCTCCAAAGGAGGGGGTCAGGCTCCTCATCTGAAAGTTCAAGATATAACCCTCTGGTTTTGAGAGCACAGGAGTCTACCCGCAACCCGCACTACCCTCTCGATCCCAAAAGTTTCCTGAGTCTCTCTTTGTAGCTGGTAAAGGCGCATTCACCATTCCCGAGATTCCCTCGGGGCTTAATCTTCACTTCCCTTCACTGATCAAACGTCCTAGATACTTTGCCTCCTTTCTACAAATTGCAATTTAGTTTTCGAGACCCACAAGCCCCGTCGGCCCGGAAAATGAAGTAAATTTATAGTGGTGTCTGCCACCTCCTCCCTTCCGTCCCCCGAGACCAGTAAATCATCTACATACTAGAGGAGCTTGATCGGAGGGGAGTTACAAATTTTTCCAGTACTTGTTCAAGGATTTGCCCAAACAAGTTAGGCGACTCAGCAAAACCTTGGGGAAGGACAGTCCATGCTACTGCCATTTCCTCCCAGTGTGTGGATCTTCCCATTCCAAACCGAACAAGTCTTGCTATCCCCAGCCAGAGGACAGGCCCAGAAGGCATCTTTTAGATCCGCTTCCCTGAACCATTATGACTATAAGGGATCTTGCTGAGAAGGGTATGCGTGTTGGGGACCACAGGGAGCCAACACTGAACAATTTGGTTGACTGCCCTTAAATCCTGAACTGATCTATATGATCCATCTGGTTTCTTTACAGGTAACATGGGGGTGTTGAAGGGAGACATACGGGGTTCAAGGAGACCATCCCTCTGTAAAGTTTCTGTAACAGGTTGTAGTCTGAGACTTCCTTCTACAGGAACTGGGTACTGTCTTCTGACAGTCTCCCTGGAGTCTTGAGGTTAACTTGTACTGGGGAAACTCCATTCCCTTCCTTTGTCCAGACTTCAGGGAGAATTCTTTCCTTCTCCTTTGTGGACAGAAGGTTTAAGAAAACTTGGATTGGCTGGGCGTGGTGGCTCATGCCTGTAATCCTAGCACTCTGGGAGGCTGAGGCGGGAGGATCACTCAAGGTCAGGAGTTCGAGACCAGCCTGAGCAAGAGCAAGACCCTGTCTCTACTAAAAATAGAAAGAAATTAGCTGGACAACTAAAAAATATATATAGAAAAAATTAGCCAGGCATGGTGGTGCATGCCTGTAGTCCCAGCTATTCAGGAGGCTGAGGCAGGAGGATCGTTTGAGGTTGCTGTGAGCTAGGCTGACACCATGGCACTCTAGCCCAGGCAACAGAGCGAGACTCTGTCTCAAAAAAAAAAAAAAAGAAACTTGGATTGCTCTTTAGTCAACAGCTAATCCTATCCCTAACCCTGACATCAAGTCTCGGCCCAGGAGATCTGTTCCTGCTTCCCTTCCAGCACAAAAAGAAATTCTACTTGTGCTTTCCAGCCTTTGCATATGACCTGGGTCTCCTTGAAGATTGGGATGTTAAAACTTCCCCTTTTACCCCTGATACAGACATTCATTGGCCAGGTGCACAGTGGCAGGAGGGCATGTTAGAGAGGAGCGGGTGGCTCCTGAGTCAACAAGGGAGGTGATTTCCTCCCCTCGGGGTCCCAACTCCAAATTTATGAAGGGCTCTTGGTAGGACCCTTCAACACAAAAGAGCCCCTGACCCCGTATTCTCCCTCAAAGGCCATGAGGGCCATTACCTTTTCCTTTCTTCCAGTCCCGACACTCCCTTTTAATGTGTCCGTCCTTCCCACACTTGCAACATGTATCCTCTCCCCTTCCCCTGGGCCGCCTTTTTCCTTGTCTTCCCTGGAAACACTCTCCACGGGGCGCCTTGGGTCTTTGATTTCTAGAGGCCTTATTGCCTCAGGTTGCTTTTTCTAAGATGGAAAGCATAATCTTTGCCTTGTGTTTCTGCTTCTCCTCATCTCGTCTCACATACACTTTCTGTGCCTCTCTGAGTAGGTCTCTAAATTCCTATCCTGCCAACCTCTGGTTTTTGCAGCTTCTTAGCAACATCGGGCCAATTGTTGGTCACAAAATGTAGCTTTAACATCCCTTGGCCTAAGAGTGAAAAACAGGAATTGATAGTAGGAGAATGTACTTTGCTTTGTGTGAAACAAATTGTTTGAGATTAGAGAAAAATGTTCTCTCTCTGATTCTAACTGATGCTATTTGCTTCTGTGACCATGCTTGCTTTTAGTTGTTTGTTAAATGTAGTTAATCAGAATGAAAAACAGGAATAAGAGCAGGAGTGACTCCATGACAGGCTGAACTTCCTGGAGTAGGCCTAAGTTTCGGTTTCCCCGAAATGACGCTCACCACAACTGGCCTGGCGTCGGCGCGAAAAATTCCGAGGCTTGGAGCCACTTTTAAAGGAACCAATCAAGAGCCAACATGAGCAGCCACTTTTAAAGGAACCAATGAACTAAGGAGGGGAGGGGGGAAGTGTGCCCAGCGTGTGGTGTGAAACCTGTGTGTCGTGTGTAAAACAAAAAAAAAAGGTATAAAAGCTTAACTTTTACCCCAGGGCGGGGTCCTGTCCCGGTTCATAGGAGAGGCCACTGCATTGGTGCTCTGGGACTTGGACCCTAGCTCGAGCTAGCCAATAAACTCCTTTGCCATTTGCAGCCTCGGTGACTCTGCCTCTCTGTTCCTGGGGCCAAGGGCAACCGGCTCTAACAAGGGGTCTTCAATATTCAATCCTAAATACTCTCTCATCTGTTCCTTTAACCTTGTTAAAAACTCAGTGGGGGCCGGGTGCGGTGGCTCACGCCTGTAATGCTAGCACTCTGGGAGGCCGAGGCAGGTGGATTGTTTGAGTTCAGGAGTTCGAGACCAGCCTGAGCAAGAGCGAGACCCCGCCTCTACTAAAATTAGAAAGATATTAGTCGGCCAACTAAAAATACATAGAAAAAATTAGCTGGGCATGGTGGCACATGCCTGTAGTCCCAGCTACTCGGGAGGCTGAGGCAGAAGGATCACTTGAGCCCAGGAGTTTGAGGTTGCTGTGAGCTAGGCTGATGCCACGGCACTCACTCTAGCCCGGGCAAAAGAGTAAGACTCTGTCTCAAAAAAAAAAAAAAAAACTCAGTGGGTCCTTCCTTCCGCCCTTGTTGAATACTGAATGCCCTTCCCATGATTTGGGAACCGGGAACTACTTCCCTTATCCCTTTTATAATCAAATTCCTAACATCTCTCACGTTGTTTCTATGGGCTTCATTATGGTTGTGCCATTGGGGCTCCTGATGTGGAAATTTCCCCTCTGTGGGCACCTGGCTGGGGCCTGCGGGTGCTCGTGCTCCCAGATGGCTGTCTCCTCATCCTCCTCCTCTCTTCCCCAGAAAACAGAATACTCAGGATCGACAGGAGCTCGGCCCATGTGTACATCCGAGGCCCTAGAAATTGATCCAACTGATCTCCAACCCCATGCGGATCTAACAGAGGTTTTAGCTCTTTGTTTAAATTTCTGACTTCCGAACTGGTAAGGGGAATATTAACAAACCCTATTCCTCCGCCACCTAGGGGAAGTTCCAGAAGTGGGTATAAAGCCTGGGATTTTTCTCCCTGGGAAGGAGAGGGAAATTTTTGGATGTCCTTCTTATATTGTTCTATTTCTTTTCTTAGAGAGCGAAGGGTACAGGGCTGGGGAAGGAGCTGGGGCCTTGCCGAGGTTGGGGATCCGCCTCCTCCCTCCAGGGGGCCAGACAAAGGCCCGCCATTTTGAGAACCCTCAGCACGTGCGCTTTGGGGGGGTAGAGAGGAAAGGCGGGTAGAGGGCTTCTCTTTTCCTCTTTCCTGTTTCTTTATTGTGTCTCGCTTTAAGAGGGAACAAAACAGGACCCTTTCTCCAACAGAGGGCACAGTCAATTTCTTCCTGAGAGGGCTTTTGCTATTAACACATTCAATTAGAAGTTGGCAAACCCAGTCTTCATCGGAACCAAATTTGGACCAAGCCACAGAGGGTTTAAGAATGGGTTCTTGCGTCCAAATGAAACAACAATATTTTACCATCTGTTGTTTCTTTTCCCCTGTAGTTCACGCATGGCCATTCCAGTATTTTAGCACTAGTCCTAGCAGGCTGTCGGGGAGTTTTATCTTTACTGCTATTTTCTCTAGAGATTTCCTCACTTGTGTCATTTCCCATCCCCGCTTCCCGGCTGCGCGTGTGTCCCGGTCTAGAAGGTCGACCCCGCTCCTGGAGGTTTCTCACACTGCCGCTTCCCTCCCGGGAATTTGGGCTCCTCTTAACGGTGGCGTGTTGGTGTTAACCCCCCACTAGGATCTAGTTCAAGACTAGAAACCGCCTTCAGTGTACGAGGCAGCCGCGGAACCGCGGATCGGGACTTCACCATTGCTTCGTGCCCGAGGCACGTCTCTGTCACACACACACACCCTCCGGAATGCCCCGCCACCAGGGAAATACTTCGTCGCCCCGCGACTGTCTTACCTTGGTCTGTGCAGTTACCTGGTCCCGCGGTTCCCGCTCAGGCCTTTTCCCTGCGCTCCCGAGAGCCCGGGTTCATTCCCCGCTTTGGCGGGTCTCGGTCACCTCGACCCCGAGGGCTGCCACAAGGAGGTAGCAGCACGCGTCTCCCCAGGAGCGGGATCGAGTCCTCCTTCCACAGGAATGGGCGACACCCGCGAGCTCCAGGTTGTGAGAGGTACCCGCGGAGTCGCCAAGGAAACAGGCTGGAGCCGACCTCGGCAAGGCACGGCCTTCACTTCTGGCCACCAGGGCGGCGGCGGGAAGCCAGCCGGGGCGCTGCTGGGGGGCAGTCACCCTTTTATCCCGGGCGGACAGCCAGGCCCCGCCCACTGGCCACGGCGGGACACACGGGAAGGGGGCGGGGCTCCCGGTGCGGCGACCGCTAAAGGCGGTGGGCAGGTCAGGCAGAGCCAGGTGCGCGGACGTGTTACCGCCCGACACTGGCAAAAAAGACTGAGCCAAGATCACCCTGCCCTACACCCCGACCCCGGCAGCGCTTCTAGCTCGGCCCCGCCCCATGCGCGTGACGCACAAGGCCCGCGCCGCACGCGGGGGCCACGTCGTGCCGTCATCAGGCCGCGCCGTGTGGGCGTGGCCGGCGTGGGTCCACCGCCCGAGCCCGCGTTATGGCTGCGCCTGCCGCCAGCCCCCCGGAGGTGATCCGCGCGGCGCAGAAGGACGAGTACTACCGCGGCGGGCTGCGGAGCGCGGCGGGCGGCGCGCTGCACTGCCTGGCGGGTGAGGGCGGGCCGGGTGGCTGGGGTCACCTTGCGACCTTCCTGCAGCCTGGGGCCCCGGCAGCCAGGTGACTGCGGCGGACGCCTGGCGAGTTTGTCCAGCCGGGCCGCCCGCTGCCACCCCCCGCGCAGCCGCTCGCCCTGCGGACCCCGGTCCGCCCGCCTCTCCGGCGTGAGCTGAACTGAGAAGCGGTGCGCCCAGGCGCCGGCAGACTCCGCTTCGGGGGCGGGCGGGCGCCTGTCAGAGGTGGCGTCGCCTCGGGGCGAGCGGGACTGGAAGGCGGGTAAATTCCGGACGGCAGCCAGGCCCCCTGCTGAGGAGGCCCTCGGATACCGGGCTGGGCCGCCTTTGGCAGGTTTTGAGCAGGGAATTGACGATCAGAAAATCTTTTTATACGTTTATTTTACAAAACATTTTACTCGTACTCAGCACCAGTTACTGTTCTTGGTGCGTTACAAATATTAAATATTAACTCGTGTAATCCTCAAACACGGGTAGGACTTACTCTGCTCACAGATAGGCAAATTGAGGTTCCAGAGAGATCTCACAACCAGCAGTTGGAGACCTGAGATTTGATGCTAGACAGTTGGTCTAGCTGTGGACTCAGTCACTGCCCTAGACTGTCTTCCATGGGGCCCTGTAGGCTCCAGAACAGTTGCCCAGAGCGATCCCGGAGCCAGAGATGGCTGCAGGTGAGAGGTTCTCAGGAGGTCCTGTCTTCAGCCCAGGCGGAGGCAGGTGAGACGGAGACAAGGTGGTGCTTCCTGAGACAGGAAGCCCAGCAGATGGCACGGGAGGTCGGGGAGAGACTGGAGCGTGGCTGCGGCAGTCTTAGCCTCATGGAAGGATTGTCGCCCCTAGTCCTTTGAGGATCCCCACCACCTCCCCAGGAGTAATGGTGTCTGTTTCTCCTCTCAGGTGCGAAGAAGTGGCTGGAGTGGAGGAAAGAGATTGAGCTGCTCTCAGACGTGGCCTATTTTGGCCTCACCACACTTGCCGGTAGCAGGACCTTGGGACTGAGGGGCCCACCACACACACCAAGTGCAGAAGACAGTGCAGGGTGGGAGTCCCTGGACCAGAGCAGGAGGCCAAGCCTCAGCCCCAGGCAGGGGCCTCCTTTCATCCTTTTTTTGACCTTGGGGACCTTGGTCCAGGGTTTTGGCCAGGGTGCCCTTGGGACCTATTTTTCAGTCCTGGTGGCACAGGTGGGTCAAAGTGGTGAGGCCCTGGTGGAGCAGGGGAGGGTCTTGGCCAAGGCTGATTGTCATCCTTCAGAGGGAAGAGTGGGCACAGAGTGCCTGCTCTGGTCGGTGGGACACAGACTGCGTTGCACTCAAGGCATCTTGGGAGGTGATAAGCTCATTAGAGAGGAAGGCTGTGTCTGGGGGATGAGCACTTTCCAGACAGGTGAGGCAGCGGTCAGGGCAAAGACCCTGAGGAGGAGGTATTCTTGGTGACTCCAAGGGACCTGTGGGCTCTGTAAGCCTTTGGCTTTCCCTCTGAGAGGCATGGGGCATCACAAGGACATGGGAAGGGGAGAGGCCGACCGCTGGCCACCAAGACCACACCACAGGAGACAAAGATGGAAGCAGAGAGACTGCCCAGAGGCTGCTGAAGTCCAGCACAGGGAGGTAGTGAGACGTGCAGGGAAGAGGAGTCCAGGGTGCTCCACGGTTTGGCCTCAGAACAGGAGGGCCAGCATCGCCATCCACAGAGCTGGGAAGTAGGGAAGCAGGTTTTTCCAGGTGGGGGGTGGAAGCTCCGTGTTGGCAGGGGGGAGTTTGGGGTGTTCATCAAAATCCAGATGGCACTGTCAGGTGGGCAGCTCCTGGCCAGGGCGTCAGTCCAGGTGGCCTCGGCCGTGTGTGAGATGGAGAGTCATAGGACTGGATCCCATGGCTTGTAGGTAGAGGAGGAGCATCTGAGGACAAAGGGGAGGGCCGGAGTGGGGAGGGTGACACAAGGTCCCGAGACCCAAGGACAGCAAGGGTGGCCGGCTGGCAGTGTCACATGTGCCTGGGGTCACAGTGAGACCACGGCAGGTTAAGCAGTGGGAGGTTGTACTGGCCGGGCAGGGGGCCGTGTTAGAGCTGGAGGATGTGCATTGAGGGGCAACAGGACAGGCTGTTGATGGGAGCCGGCAGTTGGCCAGGCACCAGGAGCCTGTCCCTGTGTCAGGCACTCCTGGGGCCCACACACTTGTCCTCTTCTTCTCAGGCTACCAGACCCTCGGGGAGGAGTATGTCAGCATTGTCCAGGTAGACCCGTCCCAGAAGCACGTGCCCTCCCAGCTCCGCCGCTGTGTGCTGGTCGCAGTGCACACCGTCCTGCCCTACCTGCTGGACAAGGCCCTGCTCCCCCTGGAGCAGGAGCTGCAGGCTGACCCCGACGGCAGACGGTCCTCACAGGGGAGCCTGGTGTTTGGCGGGCGAGGCCGTCCTGGGGTGCGGCACTGGGTGCGGCGCCACACGGCCACCCTGACCGAGCAGCAGAGGAGAGGACTTCTTCGGGCTGCCTTCGTCTTCAGACAGGGCCTCGCCTGCCTCCAGCGGCTCCACGTCGCCTGGTTTTATATCCACGGTGCCTTCTACCACCTGGCCAAGAGGCTCGCTGGGATCAGTTACGTAAGTAGCAGGGCTGAGGGCACGGCCACTGTGGCCACTCTAGCCACCGTTGACTGGTTCTGTGTATCTGCGGAGCTTGTGCTCTGGGGCCGGTGCTAGCTGACACGCCACAGCTAGTGTTCAGCATCAAGGCTGGAACCAAAGTCCTCTACTTGAAAAGAAGTAGGTTTTGTTTAGTTACGTTTTGCTAAAAGATCCAAGGAAATCCAGTTTCCACAAATCCTGAGCGTGGAGTGAGTCTGTCTTCCCGCAGCCAGCACCTACGGGGCGGCCTTGGGCTGGGGACACAGCCACCGGTGCCAGGCCCTGTGCTGGGCTCTTTACTGACGGAGGGGCTGTCGGTCACACTTGAAACAGATTCCTGAGTACAGGCCTGTGACCGTCCACTTCCCTGCTGTGGGTATCAGGCAGCTTCTCCCCACAGTGCGGGAGCGCGGACTCCGGCCTCTCACCCCTCGCCACCACAACCCCGGCTCCTGGGCCCCTGACCGCAACCTTCCAGCTGCCCTGAGGAAAGGGCAGGGTCTTGGGCTTTGGTCCAGGGCTATTTTTCAACAGTGACCCTCATGGTGACCGCATGGGCCTTGTCACCACCAGCATCCCCATGGGTTTCCCTGGCTGGCAGCTGACACCCTTGCCTCCCCTCACGTCCCGTGCCACCGGCACTGCTGTGTGCCATGCATCATGAGCTCCTTTCAGAACAGACTCCCAGGAGCCCCCCTTCCTTCCACCCCAGTGCCGCCCTGGGCCCCACCCCACCCCAAACAGGAGGCCACCGTGGCCATGGTCACAAAGCCACTGGTCAGGTCTCAATCCTCAGCAGACACAGACTGACAAGCATCTGCCAGCCCGTCACGCACTGGACTGGGTACCCTCAGGGTGTTCGCTGAGCTTTTGCAACACAGGCCCCGATCAGGGCTCAGATCCGACGGAGGGCTCTGCCTCTCCTAGGGCACCCGGCACACAGGCTGGAAGTGTGACCTGCCACCTCCATATGTGGCTCCCAGCCCCCAGCTGAGGCTGGTCTGGCTGACCTGTGTCCATTTCCTGGCCAATGGTAGCCAGAAGCTACATGTGTTGCTAGCTGCAGGAGAAGTTGGAACAGTGTCCGCTGAGGGGGGCCATGTGCCTTGCAAAAAGTGGGGGCTTCTGTCCCTGCAGCAGTAGCTGGTGGGCAGCGTCTGCACCTGCGGCCGTCTCCTCCGGTCCCATCTCCTCCCTGCTTGCGCTTCCCTGCTATTTCTTTTCTGAGAGGCAGTCCCTGGACACCCTCCGAATCCTCCATGTTCCCTGGTCCGTCCAGCCTCGTGCTCAGATCCTGTGTGTGCTGGTGACCCCCAGCTCAGGCCCCTCCTTCACTCAGCCGCCCAGCGGGCACCTCACACTCCCCACACTGTCCCCGGCTTGATCTTCTTTGCAAGGCACCCCTGGGGAGGGGGAGAGGCCTTGCCCCCCATTGCTCAGCGCTTGTGCCAACTGAGTTCATGACTGGACACCGAGCCAAGTCCCTTCAGGGACCTGACGGGTGTGGGGCCCATCTGCTTGGACAGCTCCGCATCCGACACCTGCCTGGAGAGGACCTGAGGGCACGTGCGAGCTACAAGCTGCTGGGGCTGGTGTCCCTGGCGCACCTGGCGCTCTCCGTGGGGCTGCAGCTGTACGGCTTCCGGCAGAGGCAGCGCGCCAGGAAGGAGTGGAGGCTGCACCGTGGCCTGTCTCACCGCAGGTGTGTGAGGGGGTGCGCCTGGGGCTGGGGCATCGCCAGCACACGCGAGGACTGTGTGGGGCGCTCTCCACATGGTTCTGTCCCCCCTTCCCCAGGAGCTCCTTGGAAGAGAGAGCGGTTTCCAGAAACCCGCTGTGCACGCTGTGCCTGGAGGAGCGCAGGCACTCGACGGCCACACCCTGCGGCCACCTCTTCTGCTGGGAGTGCATCACTGCCTGGTGTGCCACCAAGGTGGGCACCGCCCGGGACCCTGCTCACTCCGCCTGGCGGCAGCAGAGAAAAAAAACCTATCTCTGAAACCTCTCAGTCTGGGGTGGGGGGTGGGCATCTTTTCGAAAGCCCCCAGGTAAGTCAGCTATGGGCTGTCTTTGGGGCTGAAGTTCCAAATTCACAAGCTGAGGCTTTGCTGAGAGCAGCTGGAGCAGCTGCGGCCCTCAGAGGCCCTGGGCACACAGACCCTGGCTGAGTCGGCCCACGCGCCCCAGCACATCCCGCCTCCTGGCGTCCATGCCACACTTGGGATCCCTGGCACGTTTACCCACACCTGCCTGGCCTCATGCCCACGCAAGAGCCTGTTTGCAGCAGGACGGGTACCCGCAGTGACAGCGCACACGCTGCTTCCCCTAAGCGGCCTGGCCCCGGGTGGGAGTGCCCGGCAGGGTGAGCAGCTCACCCTCCCAGGAGCCTAGGCTACCTGGGTGCCAGCAGGAGGGAGCCCATTCTCGGAGTGGGCTTAACGAACCAGGACGCGCACACAGCATTCCTTCCTCCAGACGTGTGCCCAAGACACTCAGTGATGCCACTGTGCTATCATTGATCACGTTCACGGGACTCGTGTGTTCCTTTCTCCACACACGGTAGGTGTTGCTAAGTCCTGTTTCCCCTCAAGGCGGCTCACCTGTGTGGACATGTACAGGGTGGCAAAACCTAGCAGGAAGGGAGCGGAACAGCACCCGCTGCCCAGGGGCTCTCACTGACAAAGGCCGAAGCCCTCGGTCCCGAAGCTCCTGCCGCAGCGTGGCTGGCGGCACCCCAAGCTGCCCGCCCAGGTGTGCGGGACACAGACACGGCAGAGCTCAGCTGCCAGGAGGGCCGTGGCCAGTGACCTCTTCTGGCCTATTCTGAAATGCCCAGCAGAGAGGTCCCTGGTGCCTGAGGCCACAGGTGTTGAGGGTGGGCAAGGCACCCCTGGTTCGGGACCACATTCATGGCATGGGATTCAGGCTTTCTGGAAAAAAGCTTTTTCTTGGTCGTAAGTTGAAGGAAATAGAACTGCACTATGGTTAAGAACAAACAGGGCAGGCAACACTGGGGCTGGGGCCCAGCCCCAGTGGCCACAGCCATTGTGACTGCCCCTCCCCTCCACAGATGGAATGTCCCCTCTGCAGGGAGAAGTTCCTCCCCCAGAAGCTCGTCTACCTGCGGCACTACCGCTGACCTGACGCCCAGATGCGGCCAGAAGTGGATGGCGGAGTCCAGGAGTCTTTGAGTATCAAGGAGAAAAATGTCATCCTCAAGATTAACTTTACTTGCACAGAATTATAAATTTTCATATTTTCTGTTTTTTGTCACATCAGAGATCCTGCTAGCCACCTTAGAGCCGAGCCTGTCTGCAAAGGCGGCTGCCCAGGGCAGAGCCGGAGTGCCTTCCCACTCCCCCATTTGGTACAACGGAATGGTTCTTCAAGAATTTCACTTACTGGACAAGGTTTTAGGTTTCCCTCCCTCTCTCCCCCAAACCGTACTAATCTCAGGAGCAGACCAGAAGAAAACTTTACTCAATTACGAGAAAATGATGCTGACATCCAGGTGTGCCCAGGCAGCAGACTGAACATGCGCCGCTGAGCTGGGACTGGCGAGGGGACACGCATCTGCTCCAGCCAGCGCGTCCCACAGGCAGCCCCACCCAGGAGGCAGGAGGCTCCTGCGGGCAGAGCTGTCCCCAGGGCTTGATGTCAAGACCACGTGGTGTGGGAAGAAACAAGCCAAGGGTCAGTGTCTGTGAGATGTTTGGGACGTACCTTTTAATACACGTCTGCTTCCAGTTCTAGAGAACGGAAATCGGCATCTGGGCCTTAGCACCCGCGGAGGGACCTCTTCCGGCCTGGGGCAGAGCCCCCGCAAGTGGGTTTCATTTTCTCATCACCCAACCCCCAACTCTCGGATGCCGAGTGCTCCAAGGGAAGGCTGCCAGGTCGGCCATGCCCTCTCCTGCAGGCCCAGGTGGGCAGGCGGTGGGCGCACACGAGGTCACTGCTGCATCCAGCCCTCTTCAGCTCAGCCCCAGCCCACTTCCTGCCTCTGATACTGCCAGGGTTTTAAAACGATTTAACTCATGCCAGAGACAGAACTTTGCTGTAGGCATCTTTAAAAAACTAATTCCACAGAAATGTTGGTATGTTAACAAGATTGAACTGAAAAAATCTCAGGAAACATGGTGTGAAAATGCCTGTCAGGCTCTGGGCACATCGGCAGGGCTCAGGCCCAGCCAGTGGCACTGGCTTCAGCAAGACCTGTGCAAACTGTTTCCCAGTGTCTGACTTAGAAACAGAGATGCCTCCGTAATCCGGGGTTAGCCACGGTCAGCTTGCCAGAGACAGAGGGGCCCCGCGAGAGGCACTGCAGGCTGCAGGCAGGCGGCCAGATGCCGCCACGATTCGTGGGAGAGCGCAACACCCAGCACTGGACGGCTCCATCTTCAGCGCCCAGTGCTTTACTTCACACTGCGCTCCTGCCAAGCATGCATTTCCTGCCACATCTCAGGCCTGAGCGCTTACTAGTAAAACTGAAAAGTGAAAAAAATGTCTAGAGTTTGAGGATCCCAAGTGCTTCAACATGGTAACAAAAGTAACGATTTGTAACATCACTCGAACATGATGGATCAGGCACACAGAAGGGCTGGCCTTGTTCTTGAGCAGCTCCGTTTCAGACGCACCAGCACAAGAGTATGCAGATAGTGAACATTCAGAGTCTGAAATCGCAGGTGGGAAACAGCACCCGGAGTGGGGAGCGTCTGAACGGCCTGAGATCCAGAAGGAAAGACGTTTGCATTTTGGTGTCTTTGTGCCCGTGACCACAGCTGTGCTGCTCGGCTACTGGCAAAAATGATTCACTTTTCAGGAAGGCCAGAAGGAAGCTGGGCTTTCTTGTGTGCAGCGACTACAGTGTGTTAGATAAAGACCACACAAGAAAGGGGACACTGTCTTTAATAAAGGTGGAATTTAAAAAATCACTTAGTAAAATGTTTAAGAGTATTTTTTTATCACATCAAAAAAGTTGACATGCAGGTGGGTTCTGTTCCCTGTGGAAGGCGAGCTGAGTTCAAACCCACAGAGCTGCTCTGACCAGTTCTGCTGTTTCTTTAAAGGGTCCACCGCATGACAACAAATTTAAATTAATCAAAAACAAAACAAACTACGTATCAAAGAAATGTGTCAAAATAATCTCAAACAATTAAAATATAATATATATATTTATAATTCCAGGCCCTTGAAAGCAATCATGGTAGTTAAGAACAAAGTTTTGAGTCATTAAGATAGAGGCCAACTTTGAACATCTCTAGTGAGATGAAATCAGGAAACTGGCATTAGAACCCCACAGCATTAGTCCTTTCCAAGACGCAGGAATCAGGCTGGCATCGTCCCTCTGGTTCCGCGGAGTGGCCGTGGCGCTCCTCCTGGGCAAGCCTCACTCCTGTCCACCCGCCTGGCACCACGGTGGGGACGGCCACCCGCCCCCTTGCTCCAGCGAGCCGCCACCCGCCTGGCCTCCTGAGCCTGCAGTTGGTTTCCTAAAATCCCATCGTTAGAAACACTTGAGCATCACTGAAAAAGAAATATGCGATTTGGTTTAAATGCCAGTTTCTTCAAGAACCTGATATTTCAGTTACAAATAATTGAAGATCCTTTTTAAAAAGAAAATTCGACTCCCTCGTAATCAACTACTTTATGTGAAGAAAAAAGGCATTGTTACAATGGCTCAAAACCGTTCTTCCAACGCGTGCGACAGACTCAGTCCGGCTCTAACTAGCAAAGGCCTTGCCCACGTCCTCCTTCCCTTTGTACTTCCTCTTCCCGTGTGTGAATGGTATGTACCGGTATTTGATCATGTGCTGGGAAAACAAACAGACAGGCTGGAGTTATTTCAAAAGTTTCCTGATCACATTTTCCCCAAATCTTGAACAGCCAAAGCCCCCTCCCCCCCTTTTCTACGTATCAGATGAATGAAACCAGGACTCCAGTAACATGCTTCTCGTCTCCCCTCCACACAGCAAAACCTCCCACTGCCCAGATGATCTGGCCTGAGGCCCAGCTGAGACCCTGTGGCTCTGGGAGACGTTTCTTGAGCCCTCCCTGCTACCCAAGAAGAGCTGGAGGGGCGTGAGGCGGCCCAGGGCCCTCTGTGCTGCCGATGCCCCTGGGGCGCAGAGCGAGGGCCATGGTCTGGGTTAACTTCGCACAGCACCCTCCTCCTCAGGGCCCTGCGTGCCCCCACCAAGAACAGCTGCTGCGGCACGCAGACCCTGGCCCGGCACAGCCGGGGCTTTCCTGCTTGGCTCTCGGGAAGGGAAGCTGCTGCTACTGAGAGAGCCCGAGAGCCCGCGCACGGCGCCAGCCGAGCTTGCACGTTTGCACCCACGGAACGTGGGGGACGTGGAGCACTGCACTGTCGCCACGACGCCACACCACCCAACAGCTCCACCACCACACTACGCGGGCTGCCACCACCCCCGCATGGCTCATCTGCGCCTTGCTGCCCAGTGCTGCTGAGGTGCCCGATGTGAGCGCCACACGGCGCCCGGCAGTTACCTTTATCTGCCTCTTCATCGTGATACAGAAAAGCATGATGAAGTACATCACCAGAATCGGCCAGAACACCGGGACGTTGAACGCGTCAAAGAAGGTACAGATCATGGCCACAAGGATGCCCTTGGTAGCTGCGTGCCTTCAGGTGAGGAGAGAAGGTTAGCGCTGCCGTCCACAGCCAGCCCTGGGCACCCGCCGGCCGCCTCAGGCCTCGCAGCTGCGCCTCCCTCGCCCACAAACTGGAGCATCGCGGGGAGGGGTCCCTACCCTGGGTGGCACGTGAGCAGCCTGTCCTTGGTGTGTAGTTGATACACATGTGCTATATGTAACCACAAACACGTCCTCCTCTTAGTCTCCTGAAAGCTAAGAAAACATCGGTGCTGAGGCCGAGTGCCCGCTACCGACGGACCTGCCGTCTGGAGCACGGCCCCAGGCCCTGCACCTGCCGTCCAAGAAGCCAGGAGCTGGCAGAGCACAGCCGTCGCTCTCTCCCACCCAGCACACAGCTGTCCCTGCTGTCACCCTCAAATCAGGCTCCGCCCTCCCCACTCAAAGCCCCTTTGGTGCTCCCTTTCCTACATAACCAAGTCCAAGCTCCCCAGGGGCTCCCAGGTCCCCCCACCCACCTCCCACTCCAGTATCTCTGGCTGAGGCCTGCCTGTCCCCACACACACTAGGGGGGTCAGTCTGCTTATTCAGTTTACTGATCCAACAGAGACTCTGGCTCCCCCTGTTCCCCTGGGGCATGGACACAAGACAGGACCAACAGATGTGGTCACAGAACTCCTGTCCCTCTGACAGAGCTGCGCCCACCGTGTCCACCCATCCCACACGCCATGGCCTCTCGCTGCCTACAGGAGCCCGGGCCTGCCGGAGACCTAGAGAAGCAGCCACACCTGCAGCAGGCCTGGCCCTGTGCCCTGCCCAGGACTCTCAAGAACTAACTCTAGAGGAGAAAGCCGGTCCACCCCTGCCGGCCGCGGGAGGCCACAGGCCCGCAGGCAGGGAGGCAGAGCAGCAGACTGGCGGGCAGACCTGCCCTCCCGGGCCCGGGGCTGTGAGGGAACCAGCCCCCAGAGCGCTGACGCCAGCTGGAAACCCAGAGAGGGTGCGAGGCCGGGGGCATTTCCCCGAGAAGGCCCCTGTGAGTCACCGCATGCCCAGCCCAGCAGGCACCTTTTGGATGAATGAACGTCACAAAGCACAACACAACTCTCGTTTCTTTAAGAAGTTGAGTTGGCTGTCTAATTAGAACAAAACCAGTGAACTCTAACAGTCTTAACAGCTACACTGCAATACCTGTAAGGGTTAGCTCACCAAAATTTAAACTCTGGAAGCCTTCGAATAAAGGGACGAAATTCCTCGTTCTGTTTGGTTGGTAATGACGGGCCATCGTCTGAAAGGCACAATAACAATCAGAGAGGAAGCACCTTTATATTTTTGTTTCTATCACATTTTTAAGTTTTTCCTGAAGAGGTTTTGAACTAGCAGACGTCATATATGAAAATATGGATTTATATCGTCTAATCACAGATAAAATGGGGATGTGTGGTAACTTACAATCAATTCATCACTTTAGAAGATTCTACTAGAATTTCTTTAAGAAAAGACTTTTACACGTGTTAAATGCACAGAAGAATCCAACCGCACACACGTTCTCAGGAACATCAACCATGCTCCATGCAGGTCCACACAGAGCGCGAGGAACTCGCATTCACAGACAAGCACGGCAGAGGCGCAGGGCCGCGTGCACCTGCACACGACACAGCCAGGCGCTCAACCGCTGCCCGCGCCAGCTGCCCCCGCCAGGCCTGCGCTCGTCTACCCCCACAGACGGACAAACTGAGAACTGCACAGAAGGGGTCTCCCCGTGATTTTCTAGTCTCCCTGATAGCAGCATTTAATGAAAGGGGTGTGTCCCCTTTAATATTTTCAGTAAACATTCCACAGAGAAAAAATCAGAGGCTCCTGGTCACACGATTTGAAAACAGTCGTGCTCAGGGTGTCTGTCCCATGACAAAGAGGACTGACCGCGCGGGGAGCTGCATCTGCATTTTTTCCAGCAGTGGCAACAGGTGTGCATGGAGTGAACAACTCTCACTTGCTCCCTCGTGCAGGGCTGGCCAGTCAGGCGCACTCAGCCCCGCTGGCGGGGACAGCCAGAGAGCAGCCTGCGCCTCACCGGCTGGCACACTCTCGCCAGGAACATTTCCAACTCATCACCCCTCAGCAGTCAGAGGCCACCCAGCCTGGCTCTCCCCGTAGGCGGCCAGGGTCCCCGTGGTCTCTGAATCACAGCAAGCTGCCTGTGGAAACCTAACCGCTGCATCGAGAGGTGATTCCAAGACAGGCTGTCTATTCAGGAAGGCGAGATTCGGGAGGGAGAGCTCTGGAGTCAGACGTCCAGGCTCAGATCCCTGCTGTTGTGCGCTCTACCATGTGACCTTGGACAAGTTATATTAACCCTGTGCCTCAGTTTCCTCATCTGCAAAATGGGAATAACAGACTGAACACCTACTTCATGGCTATTAAGAGGGTTTAAGTCGTCCTTCTACAAGCAAATGTACCCCGATCACCCAACGTTTCAAGTGCATTGAAAGAACAGTCCCAAATGTTTTTAGGGAACATGCAAAGAACACAAAGTCACAACCCTGCCTGAACAAACAGCACAGTGCATAGCTCTACTCATACCTGAGTCTTCCATTAAGGAAGGATCCACTTTCGGAGAAAGAAAAGCTATGAAAAGGTTTAGATGGTAGATTCCCAAGGCGTAGGTCACAATGTACCAACCCTGGAAGAGAAGAAAACACAGCGTCAGTGACGAGCTTCAACCATCCGCCAACTGGGACCGTTTCGTGTTTTAACACTCCGGTTAACTCTCGACTTGGTTTTAGCTGATCTTCAAAGGACACACAATTTACTTTATAGCAAGGAGGTTATCACTCACGTGACAAGGAAGTACAGTAAACTTCCATAGTGACGGTTTATCTCAGATTACTTTGTGGTCCGATACTAACCAAAGTGGACAGCCCAGGGCCAAGAGAAAACATCTGCACGGGTTCGGACAGATGCACATGGTACCTGCAGCCGCCAGCTCCTGCCCAGGAGGGCAGCAGAAAAGGAGGTTTTTCTCAAAAACCACGTGCCGAGCTACAGGTTGGGGCGCGCACAGCCTGCGCACCGGAGTGGTGGTGTGCACACCCAGCCCAGAGCCCCGCCGTGAGCAATCGGGTTCACCTGATGCGAGGCAGAGCCTCAGTGGCCACTGAGGATGTGCTCGCTGACGCTCCTCTGCGGACTCACGTCACCAAAGACGCTTTGCCAGGAGCGTTCGTGATGTTTGCCCAGAAGAAATCCAGGCCAGGAAATCAAGAATAAGGTTTTCAAAAAGGATTTAAAGCCAAGCCTTCCTCCAGATGCAAAGAAGCAGGACAGATGCTGGCAGGACGCCTGCATGCGACACACTGACTTGCAACTAATTCATTTTAAAAATCACCAAGTTTATCCCATTAGAGACCAGAACTGCATTACCACTTTGAAAAGCCTCAACTTTTTCATTCAAATAAGATGAAATCTCTGCCTAAGAATTTGCAAGTCAGACAAGTAAAAATTAGATGTGAAAGTTTAATGTTTATCTTCATGTTGTGGGCCAAGCCTGAAGGGACGCCCAATTAGGCGTAAACTGGGTTTAGAACACAGTAAAACCAACCCCTGTGTGTTGCAGTCCCCCACTCTTGCCTGAATTCCCTAATTTAAGGTTTCTAGGTCATTCTTTCCATTAAAGAATGGACAGAGTTCCAATTTAAAAAAAGAAAAAAGCCCAAGATCAATTACAGCAAACTCGACATTGGTTTTAAACACCCTGCGCAGATTGGGTCCCACAGCAATAAACTAGGGCGGGGCCTCTCCCCTCACAGCACCCCAGCACGCAGGCACAGATGCTGGCGAAGAACAGCGTCTAAGCTCAGTTCCCTGAGAAGTTCACACGGTACAGGACACACTGTCAAGTCCAGCAGTAAACATGCCAATCCCTGGACCACTGTCTTCCTACTTCTGGGAAGACTTCAGGAAGGAAGGAGTATGCTTTAAAGGAGGAAACACCTTTCACAGCTCCAGGGAGGAAGTGTTAACCTGCCCTCCTCTGGACATAAAAACACTAAATAACCGCCCCTCCAGATCTGCAAAGAACTCGCACCTCACAGGTTTGCTCCTAGAAACCACGTGCTCGCTAGCGAGTAAACAAGCACCAAAGGTGACGTCTGAAGATGTCACCTGACCTGGAGGTGCTTGCAAACCACCAGAGAAGCCCTCGACATGGCCCCCCTTGGCTCAGCATCTCAACCTGCGCCCTCCTCTTCAAACTCACGCAAGGCGTAACTCAGAAAACCCAAATAAATCCTTTTGGATGCCAAAATCACTCATGACACCCAAAGTATGTGGCTCTTCACTCAAGGAATGAGGTAACTGCTACAGAGCATCATCTTGTCCCCAAGCAGGTCAGAGGGACACCAGAGGATCTTGATGGGGTCAAGACTGTCCAAGACATGCTGAGAACCCTAGTGAGAGTGTGTGACAGATTTAGGATGAACTGTAAACAATCCTCTTTTAAAAGACAGACACTGAGATACTTCTTATATTTGGTGCTTAACTGAAAAGTGATTATTTGGCCATGCGTGGTGGCTCACGCCTGTAATCCGGCACTCTGGGAGGCCGAGGCAGGAGGATTGCTGGGGGTCAGGAGTTCAAGATCAGCCTGAGCAAGAGCGAGACCCCATCTCTACTAAAAATAGAAAGAAATTAATCGGACAACTAAAAATATAGAGAAAAAATTAGCCGGGCGTAGTCCCAGCTACTCAGGAGACTGAGACAGGAGAATCGCTTGAACCCAGGAGTTGGAGGTTGCTGTGAGCTAGGCTGACGCCACGGCACTCTAGCCTGGGCAACAGAGTGAGACTCTGTCTCAAAAAAAAAAAACAAACAGTGATTATTAAAGACCACGTCCTTCAAGATAAATTGGACCAACGTGCCAACCCACACCACACCCAGATAAATGAACAGAGCAAAGTCCGTCATTTCAACCCAAACCTACCTGCAACAGGTAAACTCTAATCATGTAGACAAAGCTCAGGCCCAGCGTCACAACCCATCGCACAGCTGTGTACGGCGTGGACTTGTCCAGCCAGGACTGATAAATCTAGAAAGACAAGGTTCAAAAGCATGAAGTGGACCTTGTAGCTCCTGCACCAAACTCTGCTAGAAAGCGTACTCTCTGCTGTAGCCGGCTTTCCATTTTAAAGAGCTAAGTACAACAGCAAGAGGAAGGGTACCATGGCTCACGCCTGTAGTCCCAGCACTTAGGGAGGCTGAGGCGGGAGGATCCCTAGAGCCCAAGGGTTCAAGGCTGCAGAGAGCTGTGACTGTGCCACTGCACTCCAGCCTGGGCGACAGAGCAAGGCCCTGTCAGGAAGGGAGGGAGGCAGGGAGAAAGAGAAAGACATAGAGAGGTAGAAGAGAGACAGAAAGAAAAAGAGAGAAAGAGGAGAAAGAGAAGAGAAAGAAAAAATGAAATAAAATAGCAAGACATGGTAGATCGTACATGTATTGGCACAAAGCAATGACTACAATCAATCCAAAAACTATCTGCAATAATTCCTGAGGCAGGTTCATTTCCTAAGCAAAAATACTACAAAACAATCTCTCATTGGAGTGGCTGTGATGCTCCAAAGGGATGGTGGTGGGGGAGACCTAACCTCACCCCAGAGAGGACTGTGCACCCCAAACTCCCCACCTCACAGCACAGCCCTCGTTGCCACATCCCCTCCCACAGCCCACTTCTCCAGGGGCCTTCCCAGGGCCCCCGCCGCAGCCTCCACCTGCAGCCTGCCCCTGGCAACAGAGCTCGCGCATACGTGCACCGAGGCAGCTGTGGAAACTACCGAGGGAACCCTTGGTTTTACATTTTTTTTAAATTTTTACATATATATGCTTTTAATTTTAATTTTGAAATTTAATTTTTAAATTTTAATTATGAAAATTTTTAAACATTCACAGAAGAGAATGTATGAGCCCACACATAGCCATATCCAACTTCGATAATTATCAATAGTTTTCCATACGCTATTTTTTAATTAAAAAGTCCATAAATTTCTAATTGTGCTGAAATATTAGGCCCCGCAATTGTTCACTGAATCAGACACACCATGTCCAAACGCGGTCCTAGGCCCCGGTGCTCTGCCCAGCAACCTCTGACACAGCCCACAGGCACCGAGACCTACGTCCACCTGACCAACACCTAAGCCTTTCACACCCAGGGAGCCACGTCCAGCAGCCATCTGCAGAGAAGAGGCAGGGCAAGGGCTCCCAGCCCGTGTGGACTCGGGTGTCCAGGAAGCGGATGGCAGGAGCAGAGCAGCCGCCACTACTGTGTCTGTACCTCCTGGGAGCCGGGACCGGAAAACACATATGTGGGTGGACACCATGTGTGGCCTCGAAAGCCTAAACTCTTCGCATCTGGCCTTCGACAGAAAACACAAGCACACGTGTTCAAAGTGAAGAGCTGTCTTCAGACCTATGGTTAAGTAAAGATGTTGCCCAACCTCCATCGGGAGCGTCAGCAAACACGCCCTTCTGGAAAATGTGTCAGGAGTCAGTAATTTCTATTTCAAATATTTATGCTAATCTTCTACAAATAAAAACCCACCAACCTGTCCAAGCCTTGTGAAAAATCTGTACACCACTGAAGGTTTCCCATGGACGGAATCTCCAACACTGTCCCCTTCGGACATTCTGTAACTGAGAAAAACACGAAATACTTTTAAATAAAAAGCATTCGGGGATGTAAAAACTTGGTTCTATTTTCACCCATATGCCGAGCAGGTTTTTACAATATTCACTATTCCATCCACATCATTTCTTTGCGTGTTTTACCATGAAACGTTCAGGAAAAAGACACACACAAGCACAGGCTCTGGAGGAGGGAAGGGACAGCACCAGGTGGCCACGCCAGGCAGCACGGGATGAAGTGTCCTTCCCACTGCCAGCACCGTGCTCCCACATGCATGGTGCTGTCCAGCCCGCCAGCAGCAGGAGCCACCCTTGCTGCCCCCCGGTCCCTGGCTGGCCTAGCACGGTGCTGCACACCCTCCCTCCAGGTCCCTTGTCCTCTGCGGATCCCTTGGGGCACCCCAAGGACCCCCTCTTCTCTATGCCCTGTCCTGGGTCTCTGGTCTGGCAGGAACAGGAAGGGTCCCTGAACAGAAACATGTCATCTACAACTCTCAGGTCATCCAACTATCTGTGTCCCAGTTTCTCCTGACTAGTGGAGGTGACCATATCTGTGCTATTTCACCATGCTGCTGTGGTTCCACGAGGAATTCACCTGAGAACCCAGGGCCAGAGGTCACATACGTTATCCCACTTAATTCCCAGATGACCGAGTGAAAGGGCGTCATCACCCTTTTTCATAAAGGAGGAACTAGTTCCAAATAGTCCAAGTCATGTGTCCAAGGTCACGCAACAGCTCTGCTCCTGGGCACGCCCACAGCCCAGCCTGACACCTGGCTCCTCATCTGAGCACACTGCCACCCTATGCTGAGATGAGATGGATTCAAGGGACTCGCCGTTCTTCGGGAAAGCACCCCTGAGGCACCAGGGCTTTCCAGCTGTCACTCCTACTTTAAAGATGAGATCCTTGTGGGCCCTAAGCTGGGGAAGATGACGGGGGCAAAGCTCACCGTCACCTGCAATTCTGTGCGTGGCAGCTGCCCAAACTCCACCTGCTGTTGTGCAGGTGAAGAGGATAAGACTTCAGTTTCAAGTTTGGTTTTAAGTCCCACCTGTGCCGAATGGCTGTGAGACCTTCAGCAAACCCTCTGACCACGCAGTCGGCCTCGGTTTCCGCATGTGTAAAATGAAACTCTATTAAACTCCAGATACAAAGGCACAGACATCATTCCACAGCAACCCCTGACGTTATCTTATTGTTCTCATTTACAGATGAGAAAACTGAGGCTCACAAAGGCTAAAGAGTTGCCCCAGCCGATCAGCCAGTTTACAGCGGAGCTGGAACTGAAACCCTCACCTGCCTGAGACTAATACCTTCTAAATCACATCCTCACTGTGAGTGTTTAGAAAATCCGCCTCTTTTTGAAATGAAGTCAGCAGGCTACAGGGTACGATCTGGATCTGAAGTGGATAAACTTTGCAATTATAACCTAACTATTACAGTTATCAGCCAGATGAGGAGGCTCGCGCCTGGAATTCTAGCACTCTGGGAGGCCTAGATGGAAGGATCGCTTGAGCCCAGGAGTTTGAGACCAGCCTGGGCAACACAGCAGGAACCTGTTTCTACAGAAATTTTTAAAATTAGCTGGGTGTGGTGATGCACACCTGTAGTCCCAGCTACTCAGGAGGCTGAGGCAGGAGGATCGCTTGAGCCCAGGAGTTTTAGGTTGCAGTGAGCTGTGATGATGCCACTACACTCTAGCCTGGGCAACAGAGCCAGATCCTGTCTCCAAAAAAATAAAAATGAAGTTATCTGAGCAGTTTTACTAGGCCACATCATCAAGTCCACACTGGGAAGCGTGAATGTGATTCCATGACACCAGTCCCTGGATCCATCAGGTTGAGCGCCAGGAACTCTCGAGAAGGAGACCAAGAAATGCCGCTTGGAGCTGCGTACACCAAAGACACACAATTTAACCAAACAGCCAAATTGTGGCCCCCAGGTCCTTCCCATCTACTTTTCAGGAGGTGCATTTTTGTATTCTGGGGAGAATTCTGTATTTAAATAGAGGCTACATCAGAATTAATCACCTAGAATGGCCAGCCATTGAGGCCAAAGCCGGGCCAACAGAAAGCTACGTCAGTCGTATTCTTTCCTGTATAGTCCTTACAAATTTTTCTTATTTTATCTGATCAAAGTGTTTACCATTAAAGCACTTTTACTTGAAGTGATAAAGTCATATTAGAAAGAAAATACCTGACTATCCCATTAAAGAATGTTCTCTAAGCAGAGCTAATTGCTTAGAATTTCTCACTCTTCCACTGAATGTATAGAAACCCTACCACAAATGCTTTTGTCAGTTTCTGATTACCTGATAAATACAACATATATATTAAAACGTGGCTCTACATCTTGATTAAACTCTCTGCCAATAACAGCATGAGAGAGGTAGCGTAGCATGATTAAGAATGTGAACTTTGGATTCGAACTGCCTGCTTTAGATCCCAGTTCTGTCACTTTCTAGCAGTGTGACCTGGATGAGCTACCTAAGAATGCCTCAGGTTCCAATCTGGGAAATGGGATGACAGCACTTTTATTCACTGCCATCCCCAAAGGGCTCTTCTGAGGAGTCAGCCCACGATAAGCCCTCAGAGCCTGGCACACAGGGAGTGTGCCGGCCCCTGAAACACGTCAGACTTGTTCCTGGGTGAGGGCTGGACCTTGCACCAGCTGGTCTTTCTGCAACCCTCTTCCCTCTGAGGCGCAGTTTAAAGGCCACCTCTTCAGAGTGGCCCTCCATGACTGTCCAAACTGACCACCACCAGTCCCTCGTGTCATACCACCCCGTCTTCATTATATTTTGTGTGACAGTTGTTTTCTGTTACCTTTCTGCTTTACTTCTCAATTTCCTCGTACTGGAATGCAAGCTTCTTGGGGGGCCCTTGTCTGGTTCAGGGCTGGGCCCCACCAGCTGGAAGTGCCTGTTACACAGCAGGCAGCCAGTAGATTAACTGCTGAGTGTAACTGCTTCATGCCCAGTCACGAAGAAAAGAAAAACAGAAAACCATTCCAAGCAGAGACCATGAGTACCATGCCAGAAACTACACACAAAACTCCACACGGGCCTTGTTCTGGAGCCCATTCCATTCAATGGTTTCTGTGGTCCCTCACTCCTAACACAGGAAGCGCTCCTCCGCCAGGCACGTGGGGCCATCGCCAGTTTGGCTCCTGCTACCTTTCCCTCCACCCCCACCCCCAAATTCCTCCTGGACAAGGACAGCCCCCTGGATCTTCTGCATCACGGTTCAGGCCTCTCATGCTGTTCCCTCCCCTGAAATGCTGTTCTACACCCTCTCTCTTCCTCCCAAGGCCACACCCTGGGCTCCTCCCTCCTCTGGGCCTGACCACCTTAGACCTTCACCTGGCCCTTACACCGTACCTTGAGTGAGGTCACCGCCAGCACACATCAAGAACCGAGTGACCGTCTGAGTCTCAGTTACTGAGGACCCTTTATTCACTCATGGCGAGAATACCATCTTACTATGAAGTGAAACGTCAACCCAACTAAGAATAAAGCACTTCCAGGACCAATAGCCAGTCTCTAAAGAGAAAAGGAAGAAAAGCACACTGAAGGTTCTCAGGCTGTAAGCAGCCCTGTGGGGTGTAAGGTGCCCTGGCAAGGAAGCAAATGTTAACTTTATCAGCAGGACCACTGACCAGTACACACGTCAGCCTAGAAAATTTACATTTTATTACCTATATCTGGAATACTACCAAATATAATCTTGACGGATTTAACCAGTTCCCCTTCACCCTGTTCAGTATGTTCACCCGAAAGCTTAATAGTAAATCCTATAGATAAGCCCCAATAAGGAACACAGCGATGGGAAGGCAAGAGTACATCCCCGCACAAATCCATCCCAATTCTCATGGAGCTGTAGGGACCGCAACTGACCACTTTCCCCACATGCCCCTGCAGGGCGGGCAGCGGAGAGTGCCCAGGGAGAGCGGGCTCGCAGCTCTCCCACCGGCCCCTGCCCGGCCCCGGACTCAGCCTGTGCTCTCCCGGCTCCTCGTGGGCCTCCTGCCAGCGCCGGGCTCAGCCTGTGCTCTCCCGGCCCCACGACGACCATTCCCAGCCCGGCCCTCGGCTCGGCCCCGCCCGCCCGTGGCCTTGACAGCCCGGAAGGAGGAGGAGGCGGCGCCGCCCGGCCGTTCCCGCGCCACGCAGCCCGCACCGCCCCCGCCCCTGGCACCTCGCAGCGCCGCTGCGGCCGAGCCGCGGTCTTCCTCGCGGCCGCAGGAAGGAGGACGGCGGGGCAGGGGCGGCCGCCGGCGCTTCGCTCGAGCTCCGGGAAGCTGCAGCGGGAACTTCCGCTCCGTCCTCCGCGGCACCGCCTCCAGGGCCTCCAAGATGGCCGCGAGGGCGGGGCCAAGAGCTCCAACCATTTCCGCTTCCGGTGCTGCCGCCGAGGCCGTTGGCGGGGCAGTCCCCTCGGCGGAAGGGACTGAAGCGGCGGAAACGCGCCGCACTGCACAGGCGCAGTCGCGTCCTCTGGCTCCGGGCCCAGCTAAATCCGTTCCACAGATTGTGATCGCCTAGGGACTGGGCCCCGCGGCCACGCCCCCTCACAGCCAGATACCAATGGGAGAGGGATTTGCTGGTTGCTAAGGGAACCCCATGGCGGCAAGATGGCGGCGGCCGGCGAAGAGACCCCAACCTCCTGCGGGCCGCGCCAGGATTCGCCGACGCGGCCGACGCGGCCGCCGCGGGACGGTAACGACTGCGGCCCGGCCTGGGCCCGGGGGCGGGTCGCCGCTGTCCTGGGCTCCATTCGGGGCTCGGTCGCTGTAACCCTCGCCCCCCAAGCGTCCCCGTGGGGAGTGGGAGTCCGGGAGCCCGCGCTGAGCCTGGGCCAGCGCCACATGCCGCCCTCCGGCCGGGCTCGCTTCCCCGCGCGAATCGGGCCCGCCCTAGTCGCCGCTCTCCCTCCCTCCACGCCGGGCTGCGGGGTCCGGGCCACAGGCCCCACCAGCGGGGCCCGGACGCCGAGGGCTCCCGCGGGCCCTGTGGCTGCGGTGAGGAGCGGGAAGGCTAGGGCGCGCGTTTCACGGGGAGCTTTTAATCCAAGCTGTTAAAGTCGAAGAAACATGTCTGGAATGAGCTAAGTATCTTCGGGTGGAACCAGACCTCGATTTATAGCAGATGCAGGAGACTGCGGTCACCCCGTGCCCTCCTCCCATATCCCCTGCCCCCAAGTTGTGCCTCGAAGGCAAGGGAGCTGGTGGGGAGAGGGCGCTGCCCATGCAGGAGCTGCTGGAGTCGGGAGGTGGTGCACCCAGCAGCTAGTGGGAAGAGAGGACGCTGCCGAGGCCCTCCTTGGGTATAAGTGTGGATTTTGTCCCCGGGGATAGGACACCACTGAAGGGTCCCAGCACAGGGATGGGAGAGTCCAGCTCCTTCCTCTTTCTGTACACTGGCTGCTGCTGCCCCTTTTCCCTCATCTGGCTCATGGCTCATCCTTTCTGGCTCAGCTCACATGTTCCCTTTTCAAGAAGATGCCCCCCCCCCCCCACTGCCACCTCCCGGACACTGCTGCTCTCTCAGGGACCTGCACTCATTCCACACTAGCCCTTCTCTCACGGGGCCTGTCTCCTCTGCACCAGGCAGCTTGTCATCCACGTTGCATATGTAAAGGAACCAGTGGATGGACCAGCAGTGAACAGGAAAACTCACGAACCCCACGCTGGGCCTGTGAGCAGCAGTGTCTGCGAGTTTGCTGAAGCTGAAGTGCACAGGCACCTTGAAAGGCCCCCAAGGGAGCTGCACGCCCACCCTTGGAGCTAGAGACTGCCCCCACCAAATGTCTGTTGAATGTCAGTACCGTGACTGTGTGTCCCACGCTCACTTGTGTGCATCTTTTTAACATTCAGGTTATGGTGTCTATGTATACCCAAATTCTTTCTTCCGATACGAAGGAGAGTGGAAAGGAGGGAAGAAGCATGGTAAGAAGGCTCTGTGGCTCCTCCTGCAGCTGCCACCTCACAGATGACAGGGCCAGTTTCCTTGGGGAGCTTGGGCAGGGGAAACAGGATTCCTGGGAAAACCGGCTTTATGGTTTACTTCTGATTATAGTCAACCTACTTATGTAGAAAAGGCGAGCAATAAAAGAAAGAAAGTATAATGTCAAAACCACATGGACTCCCCCCGCCCCAGGAAGCCTGTGCAGCTCCTGGGGTCTGGGCTCCTTCCTGTCTCTGCAGGGTCCACCTGCTCCTGTCGTCCACCTATTTCCTTTACTGCAAGGTTGGTCTTTTGGTATTTTCTTATGTGAGCTCTTTTTGTATCTGTTGACTGTCAGTATTTTCTATATTTTTAAACTTTTAACTTGCATTGAGTATTTTTGCGACACAGATGCTTCTTATTTTTGTGCTGCCATCAAGGCCCCTCTTCCCCCAGGCCAGGCGTGAAGGCTCACGTCAAACTCTGTTGTCAGAGCCTGGCCTGGAGAGAGTCATTTCCCGTTTGTACGTGTGCACGTCAGTGTTGCACTGTGTCCTCCAGCCGCTCTCTCCTCTGCCCTCATGTTGACAGAGGCAGGTGAGGGGAGTGTCCCCTCTGAGGTGTCCGCACTCTCAATGCCCATGCAGTCACTCTGGCTAGAAGAGCAGGGTGTGCAGGAATGTTCCAGAGGATGTTGTAAGGACATTTTTTATATATGTATGTATTAGACAAGTGACAGAGCCAAAGGCAATCTGGAAGCCTGACAACGCGTGGGGTCTTTGTGGGTGGCTTCACGGTACCGTGTCTTTTATTAGGTCGTGGGAAGTTGCTGTTTAAAGATGGAAGTTATTACGAAGGAGAGTTTATGGACGGAGAGATCACGGGAAAAGGCTGCCAGCACTGGGCCTGGTCAGGTTAGCTCTGGGGATGGGTGACAAGTTCTCAGAAACCGTCTCGGGTCAGTTGGTCTCTTGCTTCTGGACATAGGAGCCTCTGGTTCCCCTGCCGTGTCTCGTCACGGCAGCACACCAGGCTGCGGCAGGGCAGCTGAGGTGCCCCGCAGCTCGGATGGCCTTTATGCCCATGAGGGGTGCCATGGGGACCCCAGGTTGAGGCTTTGTGTTCACCTGACTGGCAGCTCTGACTTCCCCATGAGGCTTTTTTGGAATAAAGATTTATCAATCCAGAGCTGTATTGTTTCCTTTTTATTTAAAGTTATTTCAGCAACATCGTATCCCCGGAGGAGAAAACTGCTGCAGTGACTCCCACTTCAGCTACACAGGGCTGTCTCCGGGAACCTCAAATCCTCACAGGCAGATGGGAGGGTTGGTCCTCAGTCGGGAGCTTTTCTCTGGGGCTCGGCTTTTGGTTGGTTTTTAAAGAGCCTGGAGAGGGTTCACCCCTAAGTCTCTGACTGGGAGGGGTCTTTGCCTTTGGGCACAGGGCAGTGGATCCTCTGCATACAGATACCCACAGAGTGCCAGCCTCGGGCCATCACGCTCACAGCTGTAGGGGGAGGGCCAGACCCATCTCACCATGTTCTCACTCATTTGCCAGACTGAGCAATGAGAGACACGGATGTCCATTCTGAAATGGCACCTGCAGCCACCACTGGCCAGGGGACAGAGGAGGCGACTGTTAGCGCACTGGGCATGCGGGACACAGCTCTGGCCTGAGCACCTGTTTCCCCCCTCCTTGTCCGCATCAGGAAACACCTACTCTGGACAGTTTGTTCTGGGAGAGCCTCAAGGACGCGGCGTCATGAAGTACAAAGCCGGTGGATATTACGAAGGGGAGGTCGCCCACGGCCTGCGGGAAGGTCTGATGTCCACAGCACTCGCTGGCGCTGTGCAGGGCAGGGCACTTGGGAGGGGCAGAATCTCACGTCCGTTCAGGTTTGGGAACCACTGACCCGGCCTGACTTTAGAGGTTGGGGAAGTAGGTGGGGGCTTGAGCCCTCCTCTCTCTGCCCCCAGGCTGCGTCTGGTGCGGTTCTGTGTGTCCTGCTGCTCGAGCCACTGTGCCCGGCGGGGTTTCAGCCTACTGTGTCCTGGGACACTCGCCACACCTCGGTTATGTGCTGCTATGTAGCAACCGCCCATAGTGTCGTGGTTAAGACAGCCACATTTAATTATTTGCTCACGATCCTGGGGTCAGCAGTGTGGCCTGGGCTTCACTGGGCTGGTCTTCTGTCTCACGCGGGGTCGCTGGTGCCCACACACAGCGGTCAGCCGGGCCTTGACAGCCCCTGAGGTCCTCACAGGCCTGGGAAGCCCCGCTCCGGGGCAGCAGCCTCAGACACTGCAGTCCCTGCCTCCGTGTTCCGTCGGCCAAAGCAGGTCGGGAGGCCAGATTCACCACCCCCCCACCGTGCACCAGGCGCAGGACTCTGTGCTGTGCCTTCACCTCGGCTGAGCCAGCGTGGCCCCGGGGCTGAGAGACCAACCGCACCCGGGAAACGCGTGGCGCGGGTTGTGACACCTCCTGTCATAGATGTGATGTCCTTTCCTTTTTCCAGCATTTCCTTCTGTTAACAAGTAGAAATATCCCCAGATTTCTGAACTGTCCGCAATCTGAAAACACCATACAACTTCCTGAAGCCCCATCCCCTTAGTCTTTCCTCTGACCTTTCAGATCAGAGTGCTCCAAGCAGATTGCTCAGGCCGGACGTTTCCCTTCTGGCCGTGACGTGGAGGTTTCTCGTAAACCTGCCAGCAGATGCACATACAGGCCCCAATTGCGCAGCGGCACTGCCCCAGCAGGGCAGGAGAGCACTCTGGGTCACAGACGTGGGACTGAGGAGCCCCTTCCGCCACCCCCAGCCTTCAGGACTGGACCCTGGCACCACTCACTGGCGCCGCAGGCAACCGGCACTGTGCCAAGTGACATCTGCCGTCCCCATCCTGGGCAGTGCGCATGGCCTCCTCGTAGCCTGGCCTGGGGGACCATCTGGCTCCTGGGGGGCCTGAGCCCTGGCCTTGCCCTGAGCTCACCACCCTCCTCCGCCTGCAGGCCCAGGGCGGGGGTCCAAGTCCTTTCTCAGAGGCAGGAAGAGCTGGGAGCAGGATCCGCCCACACTGGAGGCCAAAGCAAAGCTCATCTCTCTTGGTCCCTTCCCCAGGGCACGGCTTCCTGGTGGACCAGGCTGGACAAGTGTACCAGGGGTCGTTCCACAGCAACAGAAGGCACGGCCACGGGCAGATGCTCTTTCAGTGAGTATACGTCCCGGAGGTGTCGGCTAGGAGCTGGCTGCTCAGCTGCCCTGGCTGGCGGGTGGGCGAGGCACCCCAGCTTCCAGCCTCTGTGGGTGGTCCTCCCCACAACGCCCAGTTGTTTAAGTACATTCTGTGGTTTTCGTGTCATTCTGTCTTTTTCCCCTTATTTAATGAAATTGATTGTGCATTTAATAGAAAAAACATCAACACCCGCCCCCACCCTGTTAAAATACCTCCTGGGAAGGCCTGGCTGGTGGGAGGGTGGAGCCACATTTGGGGCTTAGAGGACCCCCATTCCCCACTGCCCTGGAAAGCAGGCCTGCCGTCAAGGCTGGGGGCGGCAGCCATGTCCCCACTGCCTGTCACCGGCCCCACAGCCGGCCCTGGCGAGGCAGGAGCTCTCGGGGCCATCTGCTCAGGGCCTATTTTTGCCGCGTTCCCGGGCGGTACGTGCTGAGCAGGGTCGGGGGAGCTGCTCTGAGTCACCACTGCCACCTGGCCTCCTCGGCTGAGTGGCCTCTGTGCTTGTCCCTCAGGAACGGTGACAAGTACAACGGCGAATGGGTCCGGGACCAGCGTCAGGGACACGGGGTGCTGAGCTGTGCGGACGGCTCCGTCTATGAGGTATCCAGGGAGTCGGGGTGAGGCCCGGCGCTGGCACTCTCGGGTGTTTGGAGTTGACACGTGCGAGTTCCTCTGCTCCTCGGAATGGAGCGTGAGATCAGTGTCCCTCTCCTCTGCGCAGCCGTCAGCTGGACAGACCCCTGCACTGAAGGCAGATTGACAAAGAGAGAAAAGCAAACAAAAGTTTGTTAACTTGCGTGCCCGGTGGGTACACGGGAGACACCAGGGAAATGAGCGCACATCAGAGCGGTGGCTTTGACCCCTGGCATAGACGCCGTCTTCAACCGAAACAGAGGGAAGGGCGTCGGGGGCAGCAGCGGGGAGGGGCCAGGACAGCACAGCAGACAGGTGCGGTTTGTGCCCCAGATCTAGATCGGGGCCGCCCCGCTGGCAAGTCTAGGGGTTTGGGGTCACCCCTCTCTTCCTGGTGCAGAGGGGACAGCCTCACAAACGGAGGTTTCTGTGATGGACGTCGATTTTTCTTACAAGAAAGAAACTTCGACTTCCTGTGTCTGCAGTTTCTCAAAATAATCAGCTCAAAATAGTCCTTCTGCCATGGAGGCGTATTTTGGGGTGGCACATGCTGGCTTCCTGCAGACCCCAGGTCGTGACGATGACTGTGCTCATTTTACTGATGAGAAAACTGAGGCACGCAGAGGGTGACTCAGTTTCTGGGCCCCAGATGGCACCTGCCTCCCCCCACCGGCCTTTGCATCCAGCAGATTCCTGGAACTGTCACCTCATGGAAGCAGGTCACTCTTTTGAGTGTACGACAGGGTAGGCGCCATCAGCTCAGAGGAGCATTTTGGTGAGAAATGCCCTGGGGTCAAGGGACAGGCAGCCCCTCTCCAAGGAGGTTAGCAGGGATTTCGGGCACCTGCAAGGCGGGTGGAGGAGATTCAGGCATGTGGGAGACCTTTCCGGGCCCCCAAGGGCCACAGTTCACGTGTCTGCTGCGTGCGTGTGCTGGGGAGGGCAAAATGAGCAACAGCCAGCCTGTTCCCGCGCGGGCAATGACAGCAAGTGGACACGAGCACGTGCCAGTCGTGGCTCCCGTAGTCCCGTGAGGACGCGCTCAGAGCACCCAGGCCAGCAGGTCGGCAGAGGCCTCTCGGGAAGTGTCAGCCCTGGAGCTGAGGCCGAGGGCAGAGGAGAGCAGGGGCGGAGGGAACGGGCCCAGCCCAGTGGGGAGGAGCTCTGGCCTAGAGCCTGGGAGGGCAGGCGGACCCCTGACTCCCTCCGGTTCTTAGTTGGAGACGGACAGGGAAGGGCGCCACACTCGTCCAAAGAAGGGTGACAGCGGCCCACATGTGGTGCAGAGCAACTTCGGGACAGCTGGGCGGAGACGCTGGGCTTGCCGGCAGCTCGGGTGTCGGGCAAAGACGAGAGGAGAGTCGAGGACGGCACCTGGGCTGTGGCCTGAGCGCTGGCTGGACAGCAGGACCTGGCCCAGGACACGGTCAGGAGGCAGAAACCACAGCAGCCGCTTCAGTGGGGAGTTTAGTGGAAAGAATTATCAACAAGGAAAGGGTGGCTGGCTACCAAAAGGGATAAAAGAACCAGAAATAGCAAAGACAGGAGCGGCCCAGAGACACCCTCAAAGGTGGGGCTTGGGGGCCGGTTTGGTTGTGTCCAGGGCGAGCTCCTGGCCCGTGGCGGGGAGGCTGGTGGTCCACGGCGTGCAGGGGCTTCACGAGTAACCAGGCTCTCCCTGGGTTGGCTGCGAGGCACCGACAGAACCGAGGGCTGTCGCCGCAGGAAGGGTGGCCAAGAGGCTGGTGAGGTCCCCTGGGCGTCCCACGGCACCGACAGGAAGGGGACAGCACGTTCAGGTCTTTAACCCTCTGCTCAAGTCACAGCCAGAGAGCTGCCACAGCAACACCGAGGGAGCCCCGATTTCCTAGAGCCCCGGGGCTGGTGTTGCTGAGCAATGCAGTGTTCAATTGCGTGGGCTGCAGAATTACGCTGTCGGTTGAATCGCTGTCCTTGCCAAGAGTCTCACGTGAAAGTTAGAGCAATGATTGGAAAGAATGTCCCGGAACTGGGAAGAGCCCAGCCCCCTCCTAAGATTCCGATTCCGACCTCCACGGAGAGGGCGTGGCTGCAGCTGCAGCTCCAGGTGGCGGAGTTCCAGGGTGCCAGGGGCTGGAGCGTGCCCCAGGAGCCACCCCTGGGGTGCGGGAGCCGCTGGCCAGAGAAGGGATAATACCACGGGTGCTGCTCAGGCCCCTGCCCCCTCGCCTGAGGAGTTAAATCACACCCTGGACTCTACAAAGGGAGCCCCCACCCCGAGTCGCACCCGTGCCCTCTCTCGACAGGCCGGGCATCGCCCGCTGGCAGAGGAGAACCGTTCACAGGGCCCAGCCATGGCCAGAGCTGAGGACGATGTGTTGGGGCTGGCTCGGAGCCCTTACTGAGCGGGAGCAGGTTGGGGGAGGGGCTGGGCCCATGCGGGGCCGCCCACCTTCCCTGCTGACAGAACAGAAAGCACCGCCCAGCCAGTCCTGGGATGGCAAAACCCTTCCTTGTCAAGGCAGTTGGTCATCGGCCGGCGTCCTCCCCGAGCCCCTGCTGGCAGGACCGGTGCCCTTGGCTGCTTTCACCAGCCCTCGTGTGCGAACGCTGTGGCCAGGCGGAAGCCCAGGCTGACCTTTACAGCGAGTCGCAGGCAGCCACAAATCACTTCCTTAGCTATGCAGGGCTGGGCAAGGGGCGCCCCCCCCCTCCCGTCACACCTGGGCCCCTGCCCAGGACCACACCTGCTGGGCTGGGAGGACTGTGGGCTGAGCATGTGACACGCAGCCCCAGAGCTGTTAGGTCGTGGTGTTGGTTTCACTCCCTGGACTCGAGGCACTGTTCTACGCCCTTCACACGCGTCAGCTCGCAGAACCCTCAAGGTGCTCCTTGCCCCATTTTATCATGGGGAAACTGAGGCACAGAGCTGGTCTCCCGAACAGAAGGGGCAGAGCAGCCTTTGTCCCTGGGGTTCCGGCATCAGCCCAGGGCCCCTGCTCTGCACACCCGGCCTTCCCAGTCCCTGCGGTTCGGGGAAGACTCATCCCATGGGTGTGTCGGCCCAGCTGGGTTCTGCCCGGAGCGAAGTGGGGAGCTGTTGCCGCTGCCCCCCTGCACCAGGCCCCTCCCGTTTGTGAGAGAATCACGAAAGGCTTAGTCCTCCCTCACCGCCCATTCCGCACAGCCCTGTCCCCAGAGGAGGGTCTACACCGTGGGTCCTCTGGCCACCACCAGGGCTCTGCCTTGGGCCCTGGCTGGCCACTGGTCACCAGTGGCCTGGGCACTGTTGGGCCCCAGTCCGGCCTCCCCTCCTTAGCCTGCAAAAAGGCAAGAGGGGCCAGGCGCGGTGGCTCACGCCTGTAATCCTAGCACTCTGGGAGGCCGAGGCGGGCGGATTGTCCTGAACTCAGGAGTTCGAGACCAGCCTGAGCAAGAGCAAGACCCCGTCTCTACCAAAAATAGAAAGAAATTAATCGGACAGCTAAAAATATATATAGAAAAAATTAGCTGGGCATGGTGGCACATGCCTGTAGTCCCAGCTACTCGGGAGGCTGAGACAGTAGGATTGCTCGAGCCCAGGAGTTTGAGGTTGCTGTGAGCTAGGCTGATGCCACGGCACTCGCCCCAGGCAAGAGAATGAGACTCTGTCTCAAAAAAAAAAAAGCCAAGAGGGCACAGAGTAGGGACGTCACCCTCCTTCACATCCTGGGGCTGACGGGCTTCAGGGCACCCTCGGCGTCTCCACCAGGGGGCAGCCCAGCCCCGCGGATGGGCACCGCGCCCAGGCTCAGGCCTCGCGGGAGAGGCGTCTCCTCCTCGGGAGCTAGAGAGGCTTCGCTCCCAGCTGACGATTTGGGCGGACAGGAAATGCCCTGTGACTGCGCCGGGCTCTGGCCACGCGGCCAGCTGAGGACACCTGGGAGCCGGGCCTGCCTGGGTAGGCGGCCTTACGCGTGGTTTGATCCACCTGGGAGCTTTTCAGATCGGATTGGTTTTCCCTCCCGGTGCTCAAGCCTTGAATTCCACAGCAAGTTTCACGGAGGATTTATAGGAAGGCCTTGCGCAGACCTTTGTGTGGCCCACGTTTCACGGTGCTCAGTGATCCCGCCCTTCCAAGACTTGGCCCAGAGGACTGTGGCCACCTCACCCGGCCTGGCTGGGCGCTACCTGCGAGCCATTTCCGAGGCTGTGTCCACGCACCAGGGCGCGCCCATGGTCCTGAGGACCCCAGGAACACGCCGCCCATCTGCACCGCGGTGGCCTGGGTGGCACAGCCACTCACAGCCGCAGTCGCTGGCAGAGGCGTCCCGCGCAGGCAGCTGCTGACTCCACGCTCCCTCCAGCCTCCTGCTCGCAGCGACGGCATGGCTGAGCGGAGGCCTTTCTCCTGCCCAGACCGCATGGGCACGGTGAATGGGGAAGGGCGCCCGAGGCCACCTGGACCCTCAGGATCAGGATGGGGCCCACGGGGCCACCTCGGATCTCGCCGCAGAGGCAGCAGGGGATTTCTACACGGCCATTTGTTGGAGAAAAACTGCCAGGCCTGTCAGCTGCCCCTCGTCTCTTAGGCTCTCGAGGTGTGCCTCTCGGCGCCGGCTGGCTGTCACGCGCCTTCTCCGCCTCTGGCCCCTGCGTGAGGAGTGAAAGGCATCAACCCGGCGCGGGGAGGCCGTGGGGCGCGGGCAGCTCAGCTGCACATGGCAGCTCGAGTGCAGGAATGGTTTTTCCTTAGGGTGTCGTTAATCAAATATTTAGCTCCCTTTAGAAAAAAAAATTGTCAGGTAAAATACACATAAAATTTGCCATTTGAACCATCTGTAAGCGCACAGTTCAGTGGTACTGAGCACACTCACGTTATGCGACCATCGCCACCGTCTCCAGAACCGTCTCATCTTCCCAGCCGCGGCTCTGTCCCCGGGAAGCACGACTCCCTCCCTCCGCAGCCCCCGGCACCACCGTTCTGCTTTCTGTCTATGGATCCGACAGCTCCGGGGCCCTCTTGGCAGTGGGATCCGACAGCGTTTGCCCTTCTGTGACTGGCTTATGTCACCGAGTGTCACGTCTTGGAGGCTCAGCCATGCCGCAGCGTGTCAGGACTTCATTCTTTTGAGGCTGAACGATACCCGGCTGTACATGCACCGCTTTTTGCTTATCAGTTCGTCCATGGGTGGGCACGTGTGCTGCTTCCACAGTTAAGCTGGTGCGACTCAGGCTGCCGTGACTGTGGATGTGTGGGCCGGGCCCTGTGGCTCCGTCTGTTACCCCAGCACTTTGGGAGGCTGAGGCAGGAAGATCATTTCAGCCCAGTCTTAGGAGACCACCTGAGCAGTATGGGAAAACCCTGTCTCTACAAAAATTCGCCGGGCGTGGTGGTGGCGCACACCTGTAGTCCCAGCTACGCAGGAGGCTGAGGCAGGAGGATCGCTCCAGCCCAGGAGTCAGAGGCTGCAGTGAGCTGTGAGGGCACCACTGCACTCCAGCCTGGGCGACAGAGCGAGACCCTGTCTCCAGAAAACAACAAAAATCAGCGTGCAGATATCTCTTAGAAACCCTGCTTTCGATTCTTCAAGGTATATAACCAGAAGTGGAATTGCTGGTAATTCTGTTTGTAATTTTTTCGAGGAAGCAGCCACTGTCTTCCACGGCGGCTGCGCCATTTTACCTTCCCGCCAAGAGTGCGCGAGGGTTCAGATTTCTCCACATCCTCACCAACACGTTACTCTCTCTCTGTTGTTATTTTTTAAATATCCGTCCTAATCATCGTCAGCCCTCTTGACAATAAAAACAATTAGCCTGTAAGCCCTGTGTGCCGCGGGCGTGCGCCCAGTTTCACCCTTCGGTCGCCGCCTCTGCCAGGGTGCCACACGCTCTGTCTCCTGGCTGCCCCCTCGCTGGCCAATCTGGTCCCGGAGCCCCCAGCTGAGGGGCTTCACTCTTCACGGCGGCTCTGGGTACTCTCCTCGGCGTGGGCTCGACCTTTCACTTTCTCCCCACTGCACCCGGGCCCCACTGAGGCCCCGGGGCAGGTTCTCGGCCCTCCTGCCCTGAGCTGCCCTGTGCGCCACACCCCACGCAGCCGCCAGTGTTCTGCTTTTCATTCATTTAGTTTCTAGAAGGACTAGAGAGTAGTGTGCTTCTCCCCAGTGTCTTTCTTTTTTGCATCAGGGTTTGCCCTTGGCCGTCCCTTACAGCTCCTACCTGGGCCCAGGTTTTCCCGACTCGGAGAAAAGACCCCAGACCCTGGGCAAGAGCAGCTCCTGCAGAAGTCAGCAGTCACCAAAGGGTGTGCCGGGGCAGGGCTGGCGGACACCTCCAAGGGACATGGCCTTGGTGTCAGGCAGTGGCCAATACTGCCTCCTGGCAGCAGGTGTGTGTCTGCAAACCGCGCCTCCTGCCGCCCCCACCCTGGGTCGGAGGAAGGGCTGGCTGCCAGAGCCTCCAGGGAACTGTGGGTTTGGATGTTGGCAGGTGTCAGCACAGCTGGTACCACACCAGCAGAACGCCTGGCAGGTCACACTGTGCATAACTGGGCCCAGGGAGGTCAGACACGGTGCCCGGTGGCCCCACTGTTAACTGGGGGTGAGGGCAGATGCTTGTCCCTGAAGACTGGGGGGGCACCTGTCCCACTGAGGTGCACTGGGCAGGACCCCCCAGGCTCCGGTCCCCTCAGCAGCTGCAGGGCCCAGGCAGGAGGGTCCGGCGGGATCCTTATGTGCAGGGTGACCTGAGGGGGTTTGGCGGCTGGTCCCCAGGCCCCCACCTGCTGCGGGAGGTGGTGACCTCAACGAAAGGCCTCACCTGCTGCAAGCCTGACGTTTGGCCATAGTTGGGAGGGTCACAGCCTCTGGACCACAAACATCGGAGCCCACCCTCGGCCAGCCGGGCTCCCCTGGCGTGTTGGCCAGCCCCAGGCAGGTGGACTTGTGACAAGGACAGAGACTCGGTGTGTCCCAGGGGTGCTGGAACAGGAGGAGACGTCACAGCCACGGAGTTGCTTCCACTACAGTCTCAGAAAGAGAAACAGTATCATTAACTAGAAAGTGCCTCCTGAAATGAGAAAGGAGTCAAGTACTCATTTCTTACAACTCATTCCAGCTCAGTTTTTAAAAAATTATTTGTAGTTTTTATATTTTTAAGAGACAGAGTCTCACTCTGTTGCCCCAGCTAGAGAGCAGTGGCGTGATCATAGCTCATGGCAGCTTCGAACTCCTGGGCCCAAGTGATCCTCCTGCCTCAGCCTCCCCAGTAGCTGGGAATACAGGTGCCACCATGCCAGGCTAATTTTTAGAAATTTTTTGTAGAGAGGAGGTCTTGCTGTGTTTCCCAGGCTGGTCATGAACTCCTGGCCTCGAGTGTTTCTCACGTCCCCGCTCGCAGTGTGCTGGGATTACAGGCATGAGCCGCCGCGCCAGCTCGTCCGTAGCTGGGACAGCACGAAAGCAGTCCGCCAGCCCAGCCCAGTGGGATCATCAAAAGCATCGATGAGGAAGTCCGAGCCCACGGGGTCCGGGCGGCCGTGTGGGGAGCTGGGTGCTCCACTGCAGCCATGGGAGTTGGGAGGGAGCCCGGGCACAGCAGGCAGGGGTGGGAGGGCCGAGCTGTGCAGGGTCCATCTCCCGCTGGCCCCGTCACGGAGCGTCACCCTCACGGCCCGGGGTCGCCTCGGCAACCAAGGGTTTTGTTGGGCTTCGATCCATTCCCACGTGACCATGTCCTGATGTCAAGTCCACTGTTCACCTCGGTTCTGCTCAATTTGGGTGTGGAGCTGGCCCCACGTGCCGTGTCCCCCGCCCCACACCTGTCCTCACCTGGGTGCCAGGCGTCGCCGGCAGGGAGAAAGGAAAGCAGGTGGCACTGGCCTCTGGGGGTTTATGTCTGCGGCACCATGCGCACCCCACTTCTGGGTCCCCGGCCTCGCCACTAGGGAGCCCCACGCCGGGCCCTGCCCCGCTGCCTGGAGGCCCAGCAGGAGGAGGTGGCCACACCAGGGCTCTTGGCCGGGCTGTCACCTGCATTGTCAGCAGGCGTGGCGAGGAACCTCCCCCAACACCGTGTTAATATGTATTTGTGCACGCTTTGGGTGCCTGTCGACTCACTGGGGAGCGGCAGACTTTGCAAACGTGTGATTCAGAGCGTCAGACCAGACACTGCCGTCGTGAGCGGAGTTGCTCACAGGGATGCTAGTGTGCCCCGACCTGCTGCGTGGGCTCGGGTTCTGGGGCTGCCCACCCTCGCTCGGGGGCGGACACCGCGACGCAGAGCCCTGACCTGAATGAGGTTGCTTGTGCACCACGGCTCCAGCCAGCCGCCAGCGCCCGGACGCCTGGGCGTCTCTGTGACCTGCGCGTGTCTGGCTCCTCCTGCCAGCAGGTGCTCCCCCGTGGACTGGCGCGTGGCCACTTATGCCCACACCTGCCTCCGAGGTGCTTTCCAGACGGCAGAAGCATCACAATTCCGTTACTGGCGGTGACGTGGGCCGCAGGCGCCTCTGAAGGGCCTGTCAGCCTCGCACTGATCGAGCCCCCGCTCGTGGCGGCGGCGGAGTGATGAGTTCACCGCCAGCCCTCGGAGGGTCCCGGCGTGGACACAAGCAGAGACAGAAGTGTGGGTGGAGGTCCCAGGCAGGAGATAAGGCTGCTCCCGAGGGGTCTGGCCCAGCTTGGTGGGACATCGGAGGTGCATGCAGGAGACCCAGGAGGCCTGCGCAGGCGGGTCCCGGGGGCGGGTGGGGGCGCGGGGCACGGCTCTGGGCATGCCGGGCGGTGTGGGCGGTGCAGCTGGGAGCTCCGGAGCCGATTCTGGGCGTCTGCACCCAGACCCCTCTCACCTCAACTCACCCACGTGTGGCCTGGGTCGTGGCCAGGCTCTGGGGCCTCACGGCCATTGTCGGTGCGGCGGCAGCTCGCCCCAGGGGCCCAGAGCACGGTGACCCTTGGCTCTTCCCGTCATGGATTGTCGGGGTGACGCGGCCAAGCGCCCGGCATGGAGCATTCCAGGAACCCAGCTGGTGCAGCCTCATGGCAGAGCCTGGGGTCTGGTGCTGGGGGGACAAGGTCACCCCTGTGGCTCCAAGACAGCCTCCTCGGGGTGGGGGTGGCTTGGGGGACCTCAGGAGGAAGGGCCCTGTCCACCGTGGCAGCCGTGCCTCTCCCACCCAGCCCCCAGCTGGCAGCCCGGCCTCTCCTCGAGCTGGAAGTTGTTGTGCTGCCACTGCCAGGCGCCCACACAGGCTGCCAGCTGTCTCAGTGCCCCCGGCCTGGAGGCATGAGCCGCTCCGGGGCAGCAGCTGCAGGCCGCCCCGCCCCTGCTGCAGCCCTGGGCCCCCCTGGCGCTGTCTCCTGCTATGACCCGGCTCCCCGAGCAGCTGACCCCAGGCTTTCCCAGCGTGTCCCGGGAGAGATTGCACTGTGCACTGCTCCCACCCTCACTGCGCTCCCTCCCCACATCCCAGGTCTGGGGTCCCTGGAGAAGCCCCAAAAGGCCGTCCCTGAGCCCTGCAGCCCTGTCTTAGGCCCCATGAGAACAGGCGCCCCGGGAGGGCCGGCAGGGAAGCAGGAGCCCAATTAACTTCCGCAGAAGAGTGAATAGAACAAAAACGTGCCTTTGGTTAATTTTTTTTCTAATAGAGGTCATTTGTAGTGAAATAAAATACCATTACGATCTTGAAATTTTCCATGAAAATAATGTTCCTGCTACTTCACCTCATTTTTCCACTTCCGTGTGAGTGCGGTTCAGAACGCAGGCGGACGGCGGGGGAGGCAGTGTTGGGGGTGCAGGGACGGACCCCTCCCGGGTGTGTGGTTTTAATTGGCCTTCTCCTTTATGAGTGAGCGGCGTGACGAACAGCCGGGAACTGTGGTCCTAACACTGCGGCATTGTGGTCTGCAGGTCTGGGTCTCCCGTGCGACACGCACAGCGCAACAGCTCTGTGTGGACAGGGTTCGTGCTGAGAGTGCGCCGTGAGGTGGCGATTGTTTGCATTTGTGCTGCACCGCTGTTCCCACACTTCCTGGCATCGTTAACATTCAAAAGGGAGTATATTTTGCAAAGCAAATGGAATCAAATTCTAGTACAATGTAGTTTCTCACCACCAAAGGAAAGGCTGCTGGGCCCTCAGGATGATGGGGTTTTCCAGCAGCCTGTGGTCCCCGAGGGCCACACGAGTCTCTGCGGAGGCCCTGGCCTCAGGCCTCGCGGTTCTCTCTGCAGGGACAGTGGCACAGTGACGTCTTCAGTGGACTGGGCAGCATGGCCCACTGCTCGGGAGTCGTCTACTGCGGGTTGTGGATCAACGGCCACCCGGCGGGTAGGTGTCCCCAGCTGTGTTGTTGGCCTTGTGCGTCCACTGTGGGGTCATGGCCCGGCCCCGGCAGTCACGTGGGAGGCATCGGTCTCAGAGCACACTGGGGAGAGGCTGGGATGAAATGGACTCTAAATCTCTCCCTTTGGGGGTATGAAAATAAAATACAGTAAAATCCCTCCCCCTTTTAGAAAAAACATGTTCCAATTTGATTTCAAAAGGGCTTATGGACACGCAGAGGCCCCGAGACAGACCTCGGTCCCAAGTGGTCCTGCTGCAAGTGGGCTCTCCCAGCCATGGGCCTCCCAGCCACGGGCCTCCCAGCCACATGGGCCTGAGTGTCTGGGTGGCCTGAGTGTCTGTGCTGCCTGTCCAGCTCCCCCGAGCTCTCTACACTGTGACGTGGCCACAAGGTGGCCCATGGCCCGCAAAGGGGCCAACCAGTTTGGCCTCCGCTGGGGGCTGCCTCTCCAGGCCACTTTCCCATGCTCTATGCTGTTCTTGGTGGCATCTGGGCAGCCCCTCCATAGACCGTGGGTGAGGGTGCTTCCCCAGGGGTCAGTCTGGCCAGAGACACAAGTTGTTCATCCAAACCTTGGTGCCAAGTTCGTGACGCCCACGCGGGTGCTCAGAGCTGACTCTGGCTCTGCCGATGGCACCAGGAGGCCTGGGCCTGGGCAGCCCCCCGCGCCACCTGGGGTGGGCACCAGGACGGCAACAGCTGCCCCGGCACAGACTCCTGGCAGAGGCAGGGGTGGGAGTGGCTGGGGGCACAGGGCGGGGTCCTGGTACCACAAGCACCGAGGGCATCCCCGAGGGGCCTGGCCTGACACCCTTCCTCAGGTGGAGCCTCCCCCGGGGCCCCGGGCCTACCGGAGTGTCTCGGTGACCTCACCTGAGAGAAGAGGGTCCCCAGGTGGGACCCAGGCGGGAGTCCTGGGACGCAGCCTCCATCCACCCGGTGGGGTCTCCCTGGGGCAGCGAGATCCTCCCAGAGCACCGCAGGGAGCCGCCCAGGCGGGGGGAGGGGGGTGGGGGGAGATGTCCGGGGCACTTCCCCAGCACCCCCAGCCCCGCTCCCTGGGGCACCCTGTCGCTCTGCGCCCGAGACTGCAGCTTCCCCTGGCACGTTGCAGGTGGATCTCGCTCTGCCCGCTCAAGTCGGCCTGGCGCAGCGCCAAGCGTTTCCCGCGTTGGCGCCTGAGGCCTCCCTGTGCTTTGACAGAGGTGGCTCCGTAGGGGGTGCTGGGGCAGCAGGACCTGGGTGCAAAGCCTGCTCTGGCTGCTCCCACAGCAGCGACGCCATGGTCCTGGTGGAGCAGGGGTGGCCCTGGCCGCCAGGAGGCGCCAGCCGGCCCTCGGGAGCCCGCCCTGTCCAGGCGCTGCTCTGGCAGCCCCGCGTCCACACCTCCAGGTGCTGACTCAGACGCAGGGAATGCAGGGCCTGAGTCCCCACCAGCGGGAAGACTTGCCGGAACATTCCACTGGCATGAACACCCAACAGCCCCTGCATCCCTCACCTCCGCCTCTTCAGTGCTCCGGGGACCCCTGCCGTTTGCTTAATGTGCTCGGCGATGTTTAGAAACGCAGTGCTCCAGGTTGTTGCAGCAGACCCTCACGCCTTCCTTTTAGTGACCACGGGGTCACTCTCTGTGGTGACGGCCATGCTTGTGTCTGTAGCTGTCGCACGAGCTCCCCCCGGGAGCACCTCTGATGGGGGGCGGATTCCCGAGGCACACTCCCAGCCACCGCTAATGCCACACTCTGCTGTCTCCAGCACAGGCCACGAGGATGGTGATTTTGGGCCCAGAGGTGATGGAAGTGGCCCAAGGATCCTCCTTCACGTTGAAGGTTCAGCTGCAGCAGGACAGTGGGGAGGTCGCCAAGAGTAAGTGTCTCCGGGAGGATGACCTGCCTTTTCCCAAAGATGAACAGCGTCAGGTTCTTAAGCAGTGGAAACGCAGATGAGGCGTCGTGTGGGGCTCCTGACTCCCGGTGGTGACGGCGCAGGGGTCCCTGTTGCCCGGAGCAGAGCAGAAGGGACAGCAGGCGTGCAGGGGCTCCTGCCAGCGGGGGGCAGCCGTGGGCATGGGTGTGCAAGAACGTACACACATGCGCAAGCGTGTGCATGCATGAACAAGTGTGCACACGTGTGCATGCGTGCAAGTGTGTGTGTGTGTGTGTGTGTGTGCGAGACTCCCTTCCTCTTCGTGGAGGAGCAGTGTTCCCTTAGCCCATAGCCTGTCAGCTGATGGACACTGGAGTCGTCTGTGCATTGGGCTGTTGGGAGCAATGCCACTCGGAACATACGTGTACAAGTTTTTGTGTGGACACAGGTTTTCATTTCTCTTGGTGTGTCTACAAGCAGAATGGCTGGACCATGTGGTAGATTCATGTTTAACTGCCGAACCCTTTTTCCAAACGGCCGCTCCCTTTTGCAACCCCACCAGCGATGAGCGGGGGCGCCGGCCCCTGCGCACCCTTGTCAGCACTTGGCACCCTCTGCCCGTCCGGCAGTGACCACCCTGTGGGTGTGAAGTGGGATCTCCTGATGGCTTCGATCTGCCTTTCTCTGACCACTAACAATGCTGAGCTGCTTTTCACATGGGTAGTGGTGGTTTGCAGATCTCCTCTGGAGAAATATCCAAATATTTCACCCATTTTTAAAAATTGCATTGTCTTTTTATTGGTGAGTTAAGGTTCTTTATGTACTCTGGATATAAGTTCTTCATCAGGTATGTCTTCGCAAATGTTCTCTTTCAACCTGTGGCTTATCTGTGCATTTTCTTAATGCTGTGTTTTGACTAGCAAAAGTTTTTTGGTTTTTATTTTATTTTATTTTATTTTTCGAGGCAGAGTCTCACTCTGTCACCCAGGCTGGAGTGCAGTGGTGAAATCACAGCTCACTGCAGCCTCAAACTCCTGGGCTCAAGCGATCCTCCTGCCTCAGCCTCCTAAGTAGCTGGGACTACAGGTGCCACCACCACACCTGGCTAATTTTTTCATTTTTTCTAGGAACAGGGTCTGGCTGTGTTGCTCAGGCTGGTCTCGAACCCCTGTGCTCAAGTGATCCTCCCGCCTCGGCCTCCCAGAGTGCTGGGATTACAGGCGTGAGCCACCACACCCCTCCTGCCTTGAAGGACTTAATCTTCAACAATTTCTTGTAGTACAGGTTTGCTGGTGAGGAATTATTCCAGCTTTTGTTCGACTGGAAACATCTTGATTTTGCTTTCGTTCGTGATAGATATTTTTCCAGACGTAAAATTCCATCTTATCTTTCAGTCCTTTAGAGACGTCGCTCCATTGTCTTCTTGTTTCATTGTTTCCGAGGAGAAATCTGCCGTCATCCTGGTCTTGTTTCTCTGTAGAAACAAGAGCTTTTTCTCTTTATTGATGGCTTGAGCAATTTGATTCTGATGTGACGTAGTATCATTTTCTTTGTTTCTTGTGCTTGGGGTTCATTTGGCTTTTTGCCTCTGTAGGTTTTCTTCAAATTTGGGACTTTTCAGCCATTTCTTCCAATAATTTTCCTATCACAGCCTCTCCTATGTATCACCCATGTGTAGGCTGCTTAAAATTGCCCCACTGTTCACTGTTCCCTCCCCCTGCTCCTTCCTTCCTTCCTTTTTTCCTTTCTTATTCTTTGTTCTCCCAACGTTTTCTTTTGGGCATTTTCTATAGCTGTGCAGTTGAGGCTTGAACAGCGTAGATCGGAACCGTGCGGGTCGGCTTACGTGCAGATCTCTGCCTCTGCCATCCCTGAGACGAGGAGACCCACCCTCCTCTTCCTCCTTCCCCTCAGCCTCCTCAGCACGAAGACGATAAGAATAACGTCCTTTACGATGATCCACTTGCACATAAGGATAGCAAATACATTTTCTCTTCCTGTGATTTTATTTTCTCTAGCTCACTTTCTTGTGAGAATACGGTGTCTAAAACATGTAACACACCAAATATATGTTAATCGACTGTCGATGTTATCAGTGACGCTTCCAGTCAACAATAAGTTATTAGTAAAAGTTTGGGGAAGTCAAAAATTATCCACAAGCTTTTGACTTCGCTGCGGGCCGATGCCCCACCCCCACGTTGCCCCGCGGTCAACTGTGTGTTCAAGTTCACAGATGGTTCCTCCTGCAACGCTGGGCCTGTTGTGGGTCACGTCCAGGGAGGTTTTCATCTCTAGAAGTTCGGCTCTGTTCTTTTTTATATCGTCCGTGTCTCTATTTCACTTTTGAACATATGGCATGCAGTTATAATAATAACAACTTTTTAAACGTCCTTTTCTGCTAATTCTAACATCTGTGTCAGTTCTGGGTTGGTTTCAATCCATCGATTTTTCTCCTCGTTATGGGCCGTACTTTGCTGCATTCTTTTCGTGCCTGGTAATCTTTGATTGGATGCCAGGCATTGTAAATGTTACCTTGCTGGGTGTTGGACATTTTCTGTATTCCTGTAAATATTCTGGAGCTTTGTTCCGGGCCACAGTTAAGTTACTTGGAGACAGCGTAATCCTTTCGGGTCTTGCTTTTATGATCTGTTAGACAGATCTGGAGGAGAGCTCTGCCTCATACTAATTATTCCCCATTACTGAAGTGAAACCCTTCTGAGAACGCTACCCAGTTTCTGTGACTTCTGAGTTTTCCAGCCTGGCTGATGGAATGAGGACCACGCCCAGCCCTGCGGAGCCCCGGGCCGTGGTCCCTCTGAGTCCTTCAGGCGGTTCTTCCCCAGCCTCGCGGAGTGTCCTCACGTGCGTGTGTGCTCGGGGGGCCCCCGCCGACTACCAGGGTCTGTTGTCTGAGCCACGCTCTCCTCCTGGCCACCTATCCTCCGAACGCTAAAACTTTGACCTTGTGCCTCGTGACCCCCCAGATTATCAGCCCCTCTTCTCAACTGAGGGGGTTTGTTGGGCTCTGCCTCAGTTCCCCCTCTCTGCACCTAACCACCCCGCACGTTCTTTCCAGGCGGTGGCCTGGGCAGTCACAGACTCACACCCTGTCTTTCCCACCTTCCCAGGGCCACTGTCCTCAGTTGCCTGGTGCCCAGGGTCTTGAAAATATGTTTATTACAGTTTGTCTGCTCTTTGGGCTATTTTGAGTAGGAGAAAAGAACAGTCCCAGCAACTCCTCCTGGTACAGATGGCGACCAGACCACAATGGTTTTTAGCACTAAGTTTGACGTCTTTTCTCCCCAGGCCAAAGGCACTGCTGGTATCTGTCCATCGTGTTGCCTTTTCCTTAGTGGCACGAGAGGCCGGACAGTGAAGCCTTTGCTGGCGCTGGCCAGTGGCTCTTGCCGGCCTCTCCTTCCCCGCAGGGCCTGGACCTCTCAGAGTCCACAGGACCAGCCCCTGGGCCCTCTGTGGGGGGGGAGGACCTGACGCTCGCCGGCGGTCCTCAGGAGGCAGCCCCGGCGTCGGGCCCCTCTCCCCTGCTGCCTCAGGTGGGGGCCCACCTGTGTCTGCTGCTCTGCGTGTCCTAAGTGTTCAGAAACCCAGTCACTCCCCGATTCCTCTGCGAGTCCGGAAGCCTGTCCCAACGCGCAGCATCCACTCTGGGAGCTCAGGACTGGCCTCCCTCCCCCTCCTCCTGGGCACGGCCACCCTGCTGCTCCCCCGGTGCCCAAGCCGCGCTGCCAGCTGCCCAGCACTCCTTTCTGTCGGGTCCCTGGCTGTGGCGGACACCCAGCTCCGCCACCCCCACCTGCCCAGCAGGGCCCAGAAGCTCTGTGCTCAGTGCCTCGGGGGGATGGTGGTGTCCACTCCTCGGCACCGTCCTCTGGGAGCTGTCTGCAGCCTGAGGTTGCCTGGGGCAAGACCCACGGGCTGCAACACCTGCCCCCGCAGCAGCTGGTGCTGGTGATGCTCGTGCACTCGCTCAGCAGGCACTTGGTGGGCACCAACTGTGTGCCAGGCCCTGCGCTGGGTACCTCGGTAGGGAGGCCCATCCCGGGGGCCAAGGTGGGGGTGGGCATGGACGGAGAGCTGTGATGTCTGCCCACGGTGACGAGGACCCCGCAGAGGTCAGCCTCGGACACGGGCTCCCTGTGGTATCTCTTGCGGGCCAGGTGTGTGGCATAGTGACCTGTGGGGCTGGTCACCCGGGAGAGGCCCTCCCAGCACGTGCAGGTGGGAGGCCAGTGCAGTGACGGGGCCAGAGTGCCCTGAGGCCCAGAACAGGAGACCCCGGCTCCAGGACTCGAGCGAGGGGCAACGGGGACCCCAGGGCTGGGGGGAGGCCTCTGGCGGCCCAGGGGAGGAGTAGAGGCTGGAGGAGGCAATCAGGGCCTGACCAGCAGCTGGCCCAGTTCTGAGCGCTGCCCCACCAAAGCCCACCCGGGACTCTTCCCCCGGCGGAGTGCAGGGAGACCCGAGCCTGCGTCTGCCGTGGCACGGTCTGAGGGCTTCTCCTGCTTCTCTCCTGGAAGATGAGAACGGCCGGGTCCTGCAGATCTCGGCGGGCGTCAGGCGAGTGCAGCTGCCGGCCTACTCAGCGGTCAGCTTCTTCAAGGTGGACGAGGACAACCAGGAGACGTCCATTCAGACCCCATTGTGAGCGAGGGGGACGCAGACACGGCGCCCTGGTGCCCATCCAGTGGAGGGCAGGACGGAGGGCCGGGGAGGAAGGGGAGGGGAGGGGAGGGGGCCAGCGAGGGGGAGACCGACCACCTTCTGTCCTTCCTTCCCCACCAGCCTGCCCCCTCCTCCCTTCCTCCTTCCTCCTCCCCTCCCTCCTCCCCTCCCTCCTCCCTTCCTCCTCCCCTCCCTCCTCCCCTCCCTCCTCCCTTCCTCCTCCCCTCCTTCCTCCCTTCCTCCTCCCTCCCTC